>JBBPBX010018918.1:0-33971 GCA_038048925.1 Garcialebias charrua
AGTCTATAAGAGGACATATCGGGAAGTAGTTGAAAGATGTGTTTAAAAAAATTTTCATTGTCACAATTGGGGGCATAAATATTGACCAAAGCTACCGGAGTGTTGTGGATGGTGCCCGTGATGATGACATATCTGCCACAGGGGTCGGAAATAGTTTGAGAGTGTACATAAGGGATTGATTTATTTATAAGAATGGCTACTCCTCTAGATTTAGTGTTGAAGGAGGAATGGAATACCTGGCCAGACCAGCTACGTTTAATTTTCAGGTGATCTCTATTCCTAAGGTGCGTCTCCTGTAGGAATGCTATGTGTGTCCCCAAACGTCGCACATGATGTAACACCTTACTGCGCTTCTGAGGATTATTGAGCCCCCTGCAATTAAAGCTAGTAAAACAAATCTCTTGTCCTACCGTTGCAGCAGAAGTTGAATGAGACTCAGCCATAGGTCAGCACGGAGCAGGAAGAAGAGAGGAAAAGACAGGACTGCCTTCGGACGCCTGAAAAGGGGAGGGAGAGGAAAAAAAAAAATAAATAAATAAATAAATAAAAAAATAAAATAAAAAAATAAACAATGTACCCATCCATACAAACCAAAGATCCCCCCAACCCAGCCCCATCGCCAAGGCATCCCCCCACTCGGGATATACGAGGCCCCACCACCCACAGCCCACCCATTCCCACCCCCCTCGCAGAGGCATCCCCCCAAACGGGATGCGCGAGAACCCACAAAAAACATCAAAAGAGAAACTACCAGCACACAGTCCAGTAAGGACTGAAAGGAGGAGTAGCGAGAGCAGTGTTAGCCACCAACGCCCTCTCCTGGAACATAATGTAGATAACAGTGTGTAAAATTCAAAAGCACCCCAAGACCTGGGGAAACCTGACAACTTTTGGAGTCATAAAACCAAAGTCCTGTTTAATATGCCCTGAGAAAAAACTAAAATACAAGCAGACCCATAAAAGTCTGCTAGAATAATATCAAAAACATAAGTAAGAGAGAATTAGCAGATTAACTATCTGTTAATGAAAAAATTAAGGAGGAAGAAGAAAAAATAAAAATAAAAATACAATGAAGTAATTAATGAATAAAATAAACCATTGGGAAACCTGACAAATTTTTGGAGTCATAAAACCAGAGTCCTATTTTATATGTCATGAGAAGAAACTAAAATACAAGCAGGCCCATAAAAATCCGCTAGAATAATATCAACAACATAAGTAAGAAATAGCAACTAAACTGTCTGTTTATGAGAAGAAAAGAAAATTAAGAAAAAAGTAAGTAATAATAGTAATAATAACAATAATAATAATAATAATTAAACATAAATAATAATAATAATAATAAATGATATTAAGAAAAGAAAAGAAAAGCTGGGGAAACCTGACAAATTTGGAGTCGTAAAAAGAGACCTAAGTTAGAGATGGCAAATTAACTGTCTGTTTGTGAGAAATAAATAAAAAAAATTAAGCATAAATAGAAGAAATATAAATTTAAAAAAAGGAGGAATGATAAGTGTCTGAGATGGAAAGCACTTTAGACTGTAATTTCAACGTCCAGAGTCGTGTACTGTAAACAGTAACATAATCTATCATGCTTATCTTCGGCACTGGGCCCTGAGAACTCAAGTCACAAGAGTCACAATGTGATTGGATAATCACACCATAGCTATACGTCCGGAGTTACACCATGGCTGGGTCGACCACATTTTTAAGGTTCTTTTTGACAAAGTCTGCAGCCAACACTGGATCCTCGAATTTGTGAACCTGGCCACCTGGGAGTGTAATTTGCAGAATAGCAGGATAGAGAAGACCAAATTTGACTCCAGGGCAGGAGTGCAACTCCTTCTTCACCGCCATGAACGTCGAGCGCTTTTTAGCCACCGCGGGCGGGTAGTCCGGGAAGATGAAAACACGTTTCCCCTCAAAGAGCAAAGGCGACGACTCCCGGGCCCTTCGCAGAATCTCATTTCGCTCCTGGTACAGGGCAATTCGAACTATGAGCGGGCGCGGTAGGCCCCCCTCCGCCCTCCCGGTCCGCATGGCGCGCTGGGCCCGGTCGACAGCGGGTTCGGCCTCCAGGCCGAGCAGGTCCCGAAGCAGCGTCGACACAAACTTCGTAGGATGTTGGCTCTCGGAGCCCTCCGGAACCCCCACGAGGCGAATGTTATTTATTCTGAAACGACCCTCCCAGTCCTCACATTTTTTAGACAGCGTGTTCACCGTTGTATTTAGCGAGGTGATACGGGTCTCAATGGCGGTTAGCTTCCCGTCATGCTCATTAGCTGCCCGCTCCAAGTTAGCGATATTAGCTTCAGCCGAGGCCAGCTTAGTCCCAAACTCCGTCATAACAGCCGCAACCTCCTTCTTAATCATAGCCGAAATCATAATCTCAAACCTGTCGATGAGTTCATTGCGTAGGTTGTCGACCATTTCCTGAATCTTGGCTAGCAGCGTGCTATCACTAGCATCAGGCCCCACCGCAGCCACGGGCCCGGCTCCGCCACGAGTCGTTTTGTCGTGTTTCCCCATGTATATCTCCGGCAATCACACTTTGGGCATCGGGTATGCGTATTCCTTCAATAAAAGTTCAGTTTACTCCAGAGGAAGGATATTAGGAGGTGCAAAAGAATATATTACACATATGTTCCGGAGGAGCCGAAGCAACGCACGTCTTACGCCATTAGCGCTCCACAGCGCCCCCCCGAGATGTAGCCATTTTTGATCATGTATTGAAAAAACAGTTTGAGCTCGTACTGTACAACCCCTTCCAACAAATCAAGCATTATATCAACAGTGTAATTGTCAGTGCTGTGAAAATATTCTAATGAATTGAGCACACAAGATCTTTTAACTCCATAAACAGAAGAGAGAGCAGGGTCTTCACTTAAGGCATTGCAATGTTCAATATGAAGTTCTCTGGAGCGCAGAACAAGCCCAGAATTGTCTTCATTAAAAACAGACTGAATTTCTTCTTTGTTTATTAAACAAAACCTACAACAGTGTGTTGCACTAAATGATTCAACAAAACCTAATAATCCATTTAAAGCAAGGTTGTCTCCTGTAACTTGAATAACAGAACCAAACACTGGCTCTCAGTGAACGGAAGCAGGATTCCTTTGGTTTCTAAAATTTTCAAGTCATCAATCAGAGGCTTTAGTATTTCTTCAAAACCATATTGCTTTAAATCTTCTGTGTAGAAGAGAGCAGCTAGATGTACATTCATTAGCACAGCGTTAACTTTTGGTGGGAGGTTTTTTAAAGTAAAATAAATACAGCCCAATTTATGGATCCCTTTTTTGGAACCTAATGGGTTAGCGGTTTCAAAGTCATCATAATACAGCAAAATCTGTAAAGCATATTTCTTTTGTGAAAACAGAGGATGGTTTTGGAAATATATTCCATCATTGATGTCTTTGTATAAACCTGCATGTCTTTTCTTCTCATGCAAGAAGCATTCTCTAATTTCTTTATTCTTGAAAATTGAGTTAATTGTACCTAAAATGGGTACATACATGTATTTGTCCCTCACAGGTATTTGGCTATAAACACCTGTAGTTCTATGTCTACGTGTGTCCAATCTTACACCAAGTACAAATTCTTTGGGCTGAACTATTTCCCATTTTTCATCATAATATTTCTGTCTTTTTTTCTCAGTGCTAAATTTTGAAAAGGGGTTATCTAATTGGTTTAAGCTGTGCTCAACTCTTTTGTAAATGTCTGATTCCTTATCATCAGGAGAAAATGTTTGTAGTACTAATTCTCTTGCTTGACTCTGAACATCACTGACTACTTCCTCAACAGATGAAACTATTGTTTGAACAGCACTTTCAGAAAGACCAGAAGCTTGTAAGTGAGCAACTATAGATCCACACATTCCAACAAGTGAGTCCTGTGTGATGACAGTAGGAACCTGTGATATAGGTGCAGAAGTAGATGGTTGATCAATTAAAAGATCTTCTTGAGAATGTGTGTGCATGATAACTTCCTGTTGTATTCCTACCCGTTTATTGTGATGACTATGTACATTGTGCAGATGTTTTCTAAAACCATTATAAGTACAAAAAGATGAAAAACAACCCTGCTCTCCACATCTTAAACGCAAATTTTTGGCTGGATATAAACCATGTTGAAATTTTAAATGTTGACAAAGAGTTGAACAATCTTTGTGGTGCATTTTACAAACGAAACAAATTAACATTGTCAAACGTTTTTTTAAACCCTCCTATGCGCTTGTGGTCCTTGTGACATTTTAATGCTCTCGCAGTACACGTGATCTCAGTTCCTTGACTCGTGGGCTTTCTTTTGTGTTCCCAACATCAATGTTGTAGATTGTGGTTTGAACAAAGGTGTAGAAACCGGAGAGAGCTTCATCATATGAGAGGCTGAAGACAAAGTGTGCCTTGAACAGTCCATCAAAAGCAGCCACTGAAGTTGGAGCATCACATGGGATAGCTTTCTTGTCTACAATGAAGAAGAACTTCTGAATGTTCTTTTTTTGCTCACCAATGCAGAGGAGGAAGGGCTGCCTGGCGTCAACTTTCTCCAGGAAAGTAGTGAGACTGACTCCTTCCTGGAATTTAAATGGCACATGTCAGTCATGAGTAAAATTTTCTTTTCAACTGTTTAGTTTACATCTAACGTCTTATCCTAAATTGATCCAAGTATGATAAAGGATCAACACACTGTAATGCTTTTTTTCTTCAGATTCTTCTGTCTTTAGAGCACACAGGTGTGTACTGACTCCAAATCTTTCAATTAGCTTATTTTTAAAATCAAAGCCATAGCAGTATTTATCTCTTGACATAGCAATAAATGGAGCATAATTTCACATCAGATATACAGATTACTAAACAGATTTACTTCATAGTGTTTTTATCTCATGTCTTCTCAAAATCATTAGTTACAAAGAGGAGTTACATGCTATAAGTGCATACCCTGACAAATCTGACAAGATGATTGGCTGCCTGTGCAGAGCTGATCTTTGCTGTTTTTTTGTGTCCTTTTGATGTGGGGGGCAGAAGATGCAGCAACAACAGAAGAGCTGTCAAGTCACTATCCCAACCTTTAAGACAAAACAGCATATTTGAGACAGAAGGTTAAAAACGAACTGGAAAACAGAATTCTGGAAAAAAGTTTAACAATTAGATTTCTCGTTATATATATATATATATATATATATATATATATATATATATATTAGATTTCTCGTTATATATATATATATATATTATATTTACAGTCATTTGAAGGCTCTGGGTCAAACGATGCTCGTAACTCCTCAACAGAAGGACTTGATGGAAGACTTTGGCTTTCTGCAATGACTTTCTGCTTGAAATATGTAGGCCATTTTGAAAGAAATCTTCCCGAGACTTCATCCCCAAGCATCATCGCGAAATCCTGGTCAATCTTGTACAAAGAAAAAACAACAACCAAATACTGGTTACTTAAGTGTTGTTTGCCATATGTTATTTTAATTTTTGGACATAACATGAAATATCTATACTCACCAACCCAGGTGTATCAAGGAAACGAGGGAAGATATCCAAGATCGTTGATGTTGCATCTGGGTCGTGAACCAGCTTCTGTCTATATTCAAAGGTGGCTCTCATCTTCTCTTTAACCACAGACCTATCTGTTGAGTGTCTAATAACAGACAAGGCCTCTCTGCACTCCTCACCAAAGAGTTGTCCACTAACTAACAAAGATTCTCTTTGAGTTGTTGGGCTATCCTGGAAGTTTGGCCTGGGACACCCACGTGCTCCATCATAGGTATTGCGTTGGACAGTCTTGAGTCTCCAAGCAAGATAACCAGTATTGGCCTCTGGATCATAGTAATGTTCCTGTTCATGCATTCATAACAAGCACACACACACACACACACACACACACACACACACACACACACACAAAAAAAAGACAACAAAAGAAATGGATTAAAGGAAGGCATTTTATATACATCTGTAACAACTTGTCTAAATTACAGAGATGTAGATTTTCGGACATATTGACACTTACATAACCATTTTTTGAGTATGGATCTTGGAGATATGGAAAAAGAGTTGCAATCCCCAGTGCACAGTTAGTCCGAACACTTATGGGTGGGATCCTCCTTTCAACAACAAAAAAAAAAAAATGTATTACTGTTCTTCTCACTCAACACTGCTTTTTATGATAATCAAAAAACTCTTACCCATGTGATTCTATCATATCTGCAACCAGTATGTTGACCATTTGTCGACAAGTTGCATCTGACAGTGTTTTAGTTTTGTTGTATTCACTGAAGATTTCTTCACCCTTTGGGTTTGACCTCAGAACAGTATACACCTTCTGTAAAAAAGAATCATTCTGATTAAATTCCATCAAATTGCCCAAACCCGTTAATGTTTGCAAAATTCAGTTAAGCACTGAAAAAACTTTAGAGTTTGTTTTTGACCTGTTTTGCTTCATCACGATCAAGCTCTTCTAGGCCCTTCTTCCTGTTCTTTGTACTTTTGAGTATAATAGTTGAATCTGAACAGGAAGAAGCTGGAGACGATGCATGGTCTGACAATGAAACTGGTGATGTTGGGGGGACAAGAGGCTGTACCGATGACTGTGATTCATCTTCAACAATACTGATCTCAATATCTAGAAAAAAGGACATAAAAGGAACAAAAATTAATTAGTGCAAAATGTACTGTATATGCAAAGTCGCAATAACTGATATAATGCCCCAAAACACATCTGGTAACATTGTGGAATGTGTATTCAACAAGAAAAATAATTTTACTGTTTTTTAAAGAAAACTCCGATCAGAAACGTTGTTAAAGACCGTGTAAAGTAAAATAAAATTTGTGTTTTTAGTTTGCCACACGGCATAAATATGTGTTATTAATCACCCATTTTAATCTGACTGATTAAAAACATTGTTTACCTTATAAAATTAAGTCTCAAAAATAAGGAAAAAATAGCTACAATTTTGAAACTTTTTACTCATTTACAACATTACAATTATGACATTTATAATGTTTATTGAAGAAAATTTTGAAATTTACTTTACACGGTCTTTAAATTTGACCAATATTAATGTAAACCTTCAGAATCATAAAGAAATGTACACCAAATTATTACATATCCGTTTTACCTGTGGTTGTCTGCTTTCTGTATCCAACTTTAAAAGATTGAACCCCAGACTTTACCAGCTCATCAAAAATGTCTGAATAAACTTCAGTGTCTGAGGTGTCAGTCAGGACAAGTACATCTTCTGTGAAGAGTTGAGGCTGAAAGCTGAACTTGTCCATAACTGAAAGAAAGACAATTTAAGTATCATTAATTATCAAAACCACCAATTCAAGTGAAAACTTTACAACAATTTAAATCACAGAAATACAAACCCTCTTGAAGAAATTGGAGGAAATGAAAGCATTCATCACTTTGTGGAACTTTAACATACTTCTGCACTCCCCCATATTCCACCTTTGCAAGCATCTCCTGTGTGGATATTAAATAAAAATGAGTTTTGCGCTAATTAGGTGCACAAATAATCTGGTAATCAATTTCAGCATAGTAAATAAATTGAATCATTTTCAACTAAAACTTGTATGAGGGGTGTTCTTTAGTTAGGCAACCACAGTAAATAAACACTATCTAGTTTTACAATTTACAACTGGTGTAATTTTAAAGTTTGTATATTACTGAGTAAAACTATTTCCTGTTTTTTAGCACTTTAAGCCTTTCTCTAAAGAGAACTTGAAGAAGCAGATGGTTCTCATTATCTGATTTTTAAATAATAAAAAAACAAATAACCATCTGTTTTACAATATTCTAGCAAAGAAAGAAAGAAAGAAAGAGAAAGAAACGATTCTATTACTGCCCATCTTTAACGTTAATATTTAGAACACATTTATGTGCGCTATCTGGGGCTCTCTCATAAACTGAAGAATGCAGACAATTGCTAGTAATTACGGGATCCCGACTTAGTTTTTAAAGTTGCTTGAAGCTGATCGATGTCCGTTGTGTTTCAACGATTTAAAATTGCTGTTCTTACTGAGGAAGCTCAGTTGACTTGTGTTGTGTGGTGCCGCCATATTCCAGAAACTTTTGCTATGGTTGTGGAGCGTTTATGAGCTGTAAAGAGTCCGTGAAGTTGTGTTCTGCTGTGCTAAGCTAATGTAAAAGCTACTGTCAATCACGTCTGTTTACGAGCTGTGATTGGATGAAACAAGAAGCTGGATGAAACGAGAGCTGTGATTTGTCAGTTACACAGTCGTATCTGTAAGGCGAGCGCTGATTCGCCGAAAGTGGTGACGCAAGTTGCTGCGACCAGGCCACTTTTGACGTCATTTACAGGCGCTGCGTTGAGCCGAAGTACAAATTAAACCCACAAGAAAAACGGAGATTTTTGTAAAGTTTAGAAAACTTAATAAAAGCCATCTAAACTGTATAACCACATCGATTTGTCTCTTAAAAGAACGCAATTCAAGCGGTTATCACATCCCGACTAAAAACTAATTGTAAAATGTTGATTTTGACCGAATTGTTAGATGCTACACGCAAGCTAACATTTAGTTTCTCAGGATCCTGAGAAACTAAGTCAGGATCCCGAGGAAGTTTCTCGGGATAGTAATGAATTAAATTCAAAACCTCAACCTTTTTTAATTTTTACCCAAATTTCACCGTGTGCATAAATTTTTGAAGGACACGTGGGACCCAATCGGTACATGTGCTACTGCCGGTTTGCTAGTTACATAGTTTTCAGATTTTAAATGACCATATCACTTTATACCGAAATTTCACAATCTAGAAATTATTATAGATGTATAAGTTATTCAAAACTGACTGAATGTTCACCTTCCCGCTTTTTTCTTATGTCCGCAAACAATACATTTCGGCGAGCTAAACCAGATATTATGCTATCATGAGCAATGTGGCTAATGCCTATCTGTCTTGACTCAAAATAATAACAAAACTAATAATTACAACTATCTGAGAAAACTTACTTACCAAGCGTGGTAAACAAATCTGGCATGTGCAAAATGTTCTGAAGAGCTTTGCTTCTGTCGCTTCGTTTCAGTCCGAACCTGTGGTTCTGGGGGTGGAGTCAATGAATTAACTCTTTCAGTGTTATAGCCACTGTAGGAGTTCAGAGTTAAGAAGTCAAGAGTTAATGTTTCTATTTTAACACCTTCAGATTTGATCTATTAACACTCAGTTATAACACTCGATCTTAACTACCAATATTTTACACCCCAGTTACATAAATAGCATTTGACTCTACTAGAGTGAAATTAACTCTGCTTTTGCACAAAGTCTGCTAACACCAAAACATTTAAAACTTCAAAATTTGCAGTGTAGTAGTATAAAAAAGTATAAAAAGTATATCTATAAAATAAACTGAAGGTTCTAGCATTCATTCATTCATTCAAGTTTATTTGAACAAGGACAGCACAATAAACAATGTTACATGTTAAAAACGAAGCAACCGTTGTCTTGTACACAGGATTTCTAGCCATAGGCTAATTTGCAAACCCAGTCCTTGGTTGGACTTTTATATAAAAACAGCTAAAATAAAATTAAAATTTAATTAAGATTAAACAGTTCCCTATATAAAAACATCTAAAAAAAATAAAAATTTAATGAAGTTTAAATGGCTTACAGTTCCCTCACACACACACAGCTGCTCCTCTGTCCCTATAGGATTCAGTGTTCACAGATTTGGTTTTGTTTCAACCATTTTTTCACCTGGGAATTAAAACCTCTAAGATCAGTCAATGTTTTTATTGCTGATGGTAAACTGTTCCAGATATGAGGACCTTTAAATGAGAAGGAGCATTGACCAAATGATGTTTTGTATTTTGTAGGTTTACAGTCTCCATCAACTGCACCTCTTGTTGCAACTCCTGAGCTGCTGACTTTTAAAATCATTCTGCTCACCAGTTCAGGGACAAGACCATTAATACATTTAAAAGTTAATTTTAAACAAGAAAATTTTAAAAAATTGTCAAAGCTTAATAGGTTATATTTATCAAGTATTTTACAGTGGTGCCACTTCAATGGTTTTTGGTCTAGAACTTTCAGTGCTTGTGAGTACAACATCCTCATAGGTTTTAAAGCCGATTGAGTTGCGTGGCTCCAGACAGTGACACAGTATGAGAAATGAGACATAATCATGGCATGAAGGTACAACTGAGCAGATTTTCCACATAAACAAGATCTTATAAGACGAAAACAATTTATATTTGTCTTAATGGTTTTAAACATTTTCCTAATGTGAGCCTCAAAGTTAAGGTGGGAATCTAAAATGACACCCAGATATTTAAACTCTTCCACTTTTTGGATTTCCTTTTGATCAATCACAATTGAAAAGTTACAGACTTTACGCCGGATAGTGAAACACATTGAGACTGTTTTGTTGCAGTTCAGAGTCAAACAGTGATTCTTAAACCACTGAGACACTCCCTCCATCTCCCTGTTCAGTAACTCTGCTGCCTGTTGTGGAGTCTTTGCAGATACATAGATGATGGCATCATCTGCATACATCTGGCATTTGGCGTATTTGCAACTGTCCGGTAAGTCGTTGATGTATAAACAGAAAAGCAATGGACCTAAAATGGAACCCTGTGGAACTCCCATAGTACATGTTTGGGGGCTGGATTTCATCCCATTAACTTTGACGCACTGTTCTCTATTTTTTAGATATGATCTAAACCAGCTGATTGCTAACTTGGAGAAGTTATATTTACAGAGTTTATGTAAGAGCATGTCATGATTCACTGTATCAAAGGCTTTTCTCAAGTCCAGGAACACTGCTCCAACTACCTTACCATCATCTAAAGATCTTTTCATTGACATTTGCAAAGCGTGGCAAAGCAGCATATGAGTTAATGTACACAGTATATGTATGAGGTAGTTGATGTTGGTATAGAGGCAAAAGTGGCATATGCAGTAAGGCACATTGGGCATCCTTAAATAAGGCTGGTCAGAGAATACTGTATATGTATCAGCAGTAGTGTAGATATAAAAGTAGTGTAAATGTAAACAGTAGTAATAAATGTAAACAGTATTAATAAATGTAAACAGTGAATGTAAACAGTAGTATGTAAACAGTGAATGTAAACAGTAGTATGACTATAGGCAGTGATGTAATACAAACATTAGTGCAAATATGAGAAGTAGTGCAAACTGAATGAGCACATGACCGAGAGTTTAGTGAATAACCCGTTTGATGACACAGAGTCCAGTGTTAAAATCTTTGTGTTGTGTGGTAATGTGTGAGAAAGTTTTTTGTGTTAAGGCAGTTCAAATGGGAGGGGAGGCAGAGCAGGCAGAGTGTTTAGCATCCTGACTGCCTGATGAACAGAGCTGTCTCTCAGTCTGCTGGTTCGAGCCTGGAGACTTCTCAGTCTCCTCCCTGATGGCAACAGGCTGAAGCAGCTGTGTAGTGGGTGTGTGGGATCACCTGCCATGCAGAGGGCTTTCCGAGTGAGGCGGTTGCTGTGTAAGTCCTGCAGTGAGGGGAAGGAGGTGCCGACGATCTTCTCAGCTGCTCTCACGATGCGCTGGAGGCTCTTGCGGCAGGATGCAGTACATGCACCAAAGTAGTTCTGAATTTTGGTTTTACAAATATCTCTGTCCCCTTATGATTATAACAACTTTGTCTTTTAACAAAATGCATTTGGATATTTAAAGGTAATGCGTTATTCCGAGCCCTATACATAACTGATAAAATATTATAATCTACCAAATCATTAGCCTGGTTAAAACCAGACCCTTGTCCTTCACTTCGCTTCGTACTAGGGTCTGGACTTTCTCCATAGAGAAACGATTCTTGCTGGAGGCGTGGCCTCTGCCTGAGGAACAAAACCATTGGATCTTAGAAAAATTTTGAACAGGGAAAGCATTCTGCTCCCTCCCCCTCTGTGCTCTGCCGAACTTGACTTCAGCTCCGCCTCCTGCTGCATTTTCTCTGGCTGCCGCTGCATATTCTGTGTTTATATGTTAATAAAACGTTCTAATAAAATAAAATAAAACCATGTAGCGCTGGTCCAGCACACCAGAAGACCAGAAAATATGCAGGGACTCGGGCAGCAACGTAAAACCCTAGTTTAAGGGCAGCAACGTAAAACCCTAGTTTAATTCTCTCGTGACAACCTCAGTCATTTCCTTATTCTTTGCACTCAGCGGAGAGAGAGGAGGAGGAGGGAGCGATCACTTGACTTTTGGCAAAAAAACAAAATAAAACTCCAGATAAGGGATTAAGAAGGGGAAATTAATACATTTGTGTCACATATAAAACAGTCCTGCATCGCTTTGCATCGCTTTGAATGAGAACATGCGGCTGCTCGCTGGCTGCGCTGGGACAGGTGGGGGCGTGGGTTAGGGGCCAAAAACTCCGCCCCTTCTGTTCTCTGATTGGTCCGGTCAAAAATCTACCGGAGAAATCGTTGTCTATGGGAGAAGTCCCAGACTGTGCAGTGAAGGAAAATGAGAATTGAGCGGAGCTGTGCAGGAAGGCGAGGGCCAGGCTAGGATTCTGAGGGTTTCATTATAATTTGTTCACTGGCTAATGCTACAGACAAACGTACAAACACACAGACATGAGCTAAAACTGCACCGGTCTGCAGCCGGCGATGTTAACATCTTTAACATCTTCACCTTTCATCTTTGATATGAAAATACAAAACTAAATATGAACCACTCACTCATAGCTTTTCAGCAAGTGAGTACTAATGCAGGAAAATGACTCCTGACAGAAAATGCCCTGGCATAAATAGTTTCAAAACACGCATTAAATGACAACTGTTAGCCATACACACACCTCGTCTCACACTACTGACTGGAAACTGGCTGGCCTTTTAGCCTCTGCGTGTTTCCTTAACCAGCCATGTATGTTTTGTTTGACATAGTGTTTTAAGGAAGTGTATCTTCCTCTACTTCCTTTCTATCATAGCTGTTGGCAAAAATAATGGCAAAAGAATGTGGGCCCTCTTCTAAACAGGAGTGATGATTGTCTGCTACTAACTCATTTGTTGCACGCTCTCAAATGTACTGTGACCTTTCTGTACAAGTACTGTGACACTTCATGGTGTTTTAGTGTTCTGTTCAGCAGGCTTGTGTTTCCTCTTCAGTTTCTTCAGGACACCCTTGATGCTCTGTTCAACATCATGATGGAGACGTCGGAAAAAGACACCTATGACACCCTGGTGTTCGATGCTCTGGTCAGTCCCAGTTAAACCCACAGTGTTCGGAGGAATAAAGTAAAATACTTTTTTGGTTGAGACCTACTTGTGGATGGATGCTGTTAGCGCTACCTACTGTGATAAAAGCATTTCCTCGGACTGCTTCTTAGTGGCTACCTTCAGCTGTTAAGGTCACAGTTCAGGTCACAAAGAGCTTATCAGATGATTGAAATGCTTAAGATTTTTGCAAGAATTTCACAGGTCTCTCTTGTAAATGATTCCCCGAGGCTCAATGGGATAAACCTGTATAAATAAAGGTTAAATGAGCAAATATGCTTTTCATTTATCAGAATATGGACATTTCTGTGTTCATTTCTTTCTGTGGTTTCTGAAAAAAATAATCAGAGTTTGAAATTACCTTTCAGTTTTTTGTTTTTCTTTGTTGCATAACTACTTGTGACATTTCACATCATATGAAACAGCAAGACTATGTTTAAAAAAAAAAAGAAACGGATAAAAAATGTGTATTGTCAGCTCTGTATTTATCATTTCTTCAGCCCTTGCCTGCCTGGGCTGCTTTTTTATTTCAGCTGCACATTTGACAATTTAGCTAAACTATAAACACATTTGTCTCAATGCGCTCTGGCAACCCATCACATTAACAAGCCCCTTGCAAACCCTTCCTCTAAGTAAAGCAGCAGCTTTTATTGAGTCCTCGTTCTTCTACTACTAACACAATACAGTACAGCTTTGATCTAACAGTAGAGTGACAAGTAATATTGATATACTTTTCAACAGGCAGACAGTTTTATTTTGGACATGGCTCTGATTTCTGTGTGCCTTTCTGTTTTTTTTTTGCCAGGTTTTTATTATCAACCTAATTGGTGACATCAAGTTCCAGCATTTTAATCCAGTTCTGGAAACGTATATCGACAAGCACTTCAGTGCCACTTTGGCTTACATGTGAGTTCTGGCTTTCCTACTTTTGACAGATTACAGATGCTTTTTATATTTAGTACTTTTTGCTCCTCTTCTTTGCTCGTGCCCGAATTACCCAGAGACCCTAATGCCAGACTTATTTGCGTTCCCAGGAAGCTAACCAAGGTGCTTAACTACTATGTGGGTCACGCCGAGGAGCCCATTCTGACAGAGAAGCTCTATGCAGCACTCAAAGCTCTCAAGTACCTGTTCAGGTTTATTGTGCAGTCCCGAGTCCTCTATCTCAGGTACCAGGAGTTCCGCCACACATTAATACACTGCATTTAAATATTTCAAGAAATACTTCCTCCTAATGTGGTTTCTGACTTTTCTTATTCAGATTCTATGGGAACAGTGAAGATGGAGACGCCTTCTTCAACTCCATTCATACACTTTTCCTGTCTTTCAACACTCTGATGGACAGACCTCTGGATGAGGGAGTGAAAATAAAGGTAATAATAGTTTTATATAATTTTACAGCAAAAAATGTTCTTAAAGCAATTTCCGTTTTGTTTCTTTTTCTCCTTAAAAATAAAACCGATGCAGTTGATCCCATAAAATATGACAAAATAGGTGTTGCCTATACAGTACAAAGTAGTTTTTTTTTTTTTGTAGCTGTAAAAATATGTTGTACTGTTGTGAAACAGCTACTGACTTATCATACAAACGGACTGCAAAAATAACTAGAGAAATTGCATTTCTTTCAAAAATGCAGTTTGGATGCTTATTGCAGAACAACTTGCTGAAAAACAGCTGAAATTAGCTAAAAAATACATTCTGAAATATAGCTGAAATGGAAGAACAAGCCTAAATTGGCAGAAGAAAGCAAAGAGAACACATATTTGCCGGATTAGGTTTAAATAAGCAAAAATGAACACAAAAATTAGGAAATGAGCTAAAAAAGGCTGAAATTAGAATAGAAAAAAAAGAATTTAATGGCTGAAAAGTAGCTGAAATGGCAGAAAGAAGCTTGAGTTACCAGAAGGAAGTGGAGAGAGCACAGTTTTGCTGAATTAGGCTGAAAAAAGTTGACTTTTTTGCAAAACATGTGGAATTAGTTGAAAAAGCTAAAATTAGCATCAAACAACTAAATAGTAGCTGAAATAACTAAAACTAGCTGAAATAAGCTGAAAACAGCACAACAAGCTGAAATTAGCAGAAATAATGCAAATAGGCTAAAAGTAGTGGAAATTAGCGCAAAAAAAAAAATGGAATTTATCTGAAAACAGCTGAAATTAGCTAAAAAAAACACAAAAAAGCTAGCTGAAAAGGTAGAACAAGCTTAAATTAGTAGAAGAAAGCAGAAAGAACATGTTTGCCCAATTAGGCTGAAAGAAGCAGAAATTAATGTCAATGTCAATTTATTTATAAAGCACATAAAAACAACAGAAGCTGACCAAAGTGCTTTACAGTTAAACAATAATAATAAAAGAGTAAAATGCATCTGAAACATAATAAAGTTAACAATAATACAACGCACGACAATAAAACCAGCTCAGAATTTGTGCTCAGACGTGGATCAAATGCCAAAGAATACAGATGAGTCTTGAACAAAGATTTAAAAGTCTCAACAGTCTGAGCGGTCTTTAAATTCTCAGGTAAACTGTTCCACAGCTTTGGAGCAGCAACCGCAAAAGCCCGATCACCTCTGGATTTCATTCTGGATCTGGGGACATCTAAGAGAAACTGGTTGGTAGACCGGAGTGCTCTTACTGGAGTGTAGATGTTAATAAGATCACATAAATATGACGGGGCCAGACCTTTTAAGATTTTAAAAACAAGCAATAAAATCTTAAAATCAATCCGATTGTGGACAGGGAGCCAGTGGAGAGAAGCCAGGACAGGGGTTATGTGTTCATATTTTTTAGTTGCTGTTAAAAGACGAGCTGCTGCGCTCTGGATAGATTGTAAACGATGCAAAGATGATTTGTCTAAACCAACATACAGTGAATTACAATACGTAGTCCAAACGAGAGGTAATAAATGCGTGAATCACCTTTTCAAGGTCTCTGAAAGGGAGACAAGACTTCATCTTGGCAATGAGTCTTAGCACTATCAAATTAGCACAAAGAAACATAAATTATCAGAAAAAAAGCTAAAATTAGAACAAAACAGCTGAAAAGTAGCTAAAACACATACATAAACTTAAATTACTAGAAGGAAGTTGAAAGAGCACATTTTTTCTGAGTTAGGCTGAAAAAAGTTTAAATGAGTACAAAAATGTGGAATTAGCTGAAAAAAGCTAAAATTAGCATAAAACATCTAAATAGTAGCTTAAATTGTAGCCTGGCCCTCGCCATTCCTACAAAGCGAAGTGAAGTACAAGGGTCTGGTTTTAACCAGGCTACTTAAATTGCAGAAAAAGCCTAAACTTGCATAAATAAGCTGAAAGGATCATAATAAGCTGAAACTAGCAGAAATAAGTTAGAAAAAGCACAAAAATGTTTTAGTTAGCAGAAAGAATCTAAAAGGAGCTCAAACAAGCTGAAAAAAACAAACAGCTGAAAGTAGCTGAAAAAATGTTTAAATTTGCACAAGGAAGCTGAAAGAAACTGAAAAACAGCAAAATGTGAAAGGAGCAGTAAAAGGTTGTAAACAGATGTAAAATGACCTCAATTAATTTTCTGGAAAAAAAAAAAAGGGGCAGAACAGGCTAAATCGTTCAAAAAGCTAAAGTTGCACCAATACCAAAAGTCATATCACCCTTCTCCTGAACGAACTGAACGTTTTTATATATGATTTGTTGAAATGGCATGAAAATTGTGGAACACAAAACTGAAAAAGCTGCTGAAAAACGTACAGAAGATAAATGGATCACGATAGTGTGAATGCTTCATGAACATTCACGCAGAGAGCTCCCTGTTGGTAGTGCCTGTAACACGAGGAGATAAACTGGTGAAACGTGTGTTTTAGCTGAAAATAAAAGGAACAAAACCTCCTTAAGCTTCAGTCTGATGAGATCTGATTGTTTGTTTTTTCAGGGGGCAATACTGAAATACCTCCCCAGCATCATTAATGACATCCAGACCGTGTTTGATCCCGTGAAGCTCAGGTACGTCACCAGAGGGTTTACACAACAGGAAATGATAATTACCTGTCTCAGTGCAAATTATCAGACTGGCTTCTGAGAAAAGCTGTTCTTCTCAATTCTTGCTGCTGGAAAATCAACCCATCTTGACTGCTGCTTATTAGCTCTCTGTGACAATAATTACAAGCTGTGAAATTAATTTACATTAGGATTGTCTAGACAGATAATTTTCTCTTTTATTAATATTTTCTCTTCAGTGTTCTTCTTGCAAAGTTCATTGGGAGCATTCCTGACTTACAGCTGATGCGTCAGAAGCTGGGCTGCATGTGTAAAATAGTTGAGAGTGACCTTTTCAAGCAGCCAGGTAAGAGCTTTTGGGGCCCCACAATTACATAATGACATTTCCAACAAGATGAAAAATTAAAACTATATATTTTTAATGCATTATACACATGCACATGTTTATTCGGTAACCTTAATTAAAAATAAATTAAGGTTGTGGAGTCCTTTGAAGACAGTTTTGCCCCTGCTGTGTTCTCGACAGATTGTCGAGACGTGCTCCTGCCGCTCGTCACCGACCAGCTCAGTGGGCAGCTGGACGACCACTCCAATAAACCGGATTATGAGGCTTGTGTTCAGCTGCTCAGCACGGTGCTGGACAACCTGGACCGCAAAGGAGTGGTGAGGAGTTCAAATTGATCCCTGCACAAAAACACATCCCAAGTAGAGAAAAGTCGATGCGGCCAGTTTATTGTGGTGGGTTCAGTATAAAGTGAGTTTAATTCTCTTAGTGACTCTGCTCACCCTTTGAGTCAGGGACTGAAGCCCCCACACACTGACACCCATGAGGAGCTCAGAGTGTTGTTTTCTGGATCCTGTGGAGGGAATTCAGCTTCTCTTTAGAGGGTATCCAGGAAAGTGTGACCTGGAGGGGGATGCCTGTGGGCAGACTCCGAGCATGCCGGCGGGGTTATGTATAGAAAGTGGCCTGAGAGATTTTTTTAGTTGGCGTCAAACTGGTTTTGTCTTGGGTCTTGAATAATTCAGGACTATCTACCGTAAATAGCAGAATTTGTGTAGATGTGTGATTTACTGATGCAGAAAAACAGATAAAGTTGCACTGCAAATGTATTTAACTATCAATAACCATAAAGAATTGTAAAGAACTTTGTTTTGAAGAAAAAAAAAGTTTCACTGTATAAATCACTTTTTATTTTTTGTATAATTTACATGTCCTGCGACTTATTCGCCGAAGCGACATATTTATGGATTTTTTTCCCATACGGTATTTATAAATCAATTTTTGGCTGAGATATGAGTGTTTTCATTCATTCTGACAATGAAAATATTGAACACTACCATTTACAGCCGCTAGATGGCAGTCGAGTAGTATGGCATGCCGTTGTATCATGTAATAGGTACTTTTGTCTAGACAAGCCACCATCGTTTGCCTGGAGCATCCATCAAATCAGCTTTATTTCGCTGTGCTGCCCCGGTGAAATGCAGCTAATTTGACCATTGAAGTGCATTTTTCATTCAACCTTTATTTAGGCAGGCATTGAGCCTCGAGGACTCATTTACAAGAGAGACCTGGATTTTATTAAGTAAAATTCAACTGAGACACACCTTTACTATAAAGTTGAGCTAACAAATAATTGTTATAGGTGGTTATCTTGTTAACATTTTGAAGAAATGGACAGCGAGTCGTTCCTCTGCGCGTTCATGTTTCCGCGTATCGGCTTTTGAAATGCAGCTGATTTGACCATCAAAGTGCATTTATTAAGTAATTTTTCAACTGAGACACACCTTTACTATAATTTTGAGCAAACAAATAATTGTTTTTAAGTGTAAATCTTGTTCACTTCTTGTTAAAGTCCTCATGTGCATGCTCCCACAACTGCCATTTGGCAGCCAATCGATTTTCTGGGTTCTGGCCCACATTTCCAGGTTGTCAGTGGTGTCACATAATAGTTGCGACACATACGGCAAAGCCACATATTTATGTATTTTTCCAGTTTACAAGACATATTTGGACTGATGCGACTTATGTGCAACATTAATGGTGGAAAATACGGTAAGCAGTTTTGATCAGTTAATGCACATTTATAATATAAAGAAAATACAACTGGCTCTTTTTTTGTCCATCCATTTTATTCAAATGTTATTTAAACATCAATACATCATTTTACTTTTGAGTGAGTGTTGAAATGAGTGTAACCAGGTGAAGGGCTCTCTACAAGTTTGGGGTGAGTTTTTGTCTTCAGTGGAGGACTTACATTTTCTGGGAGTCTTGCTCATGAGTAATGGTGGGAGGGAGTGGGAGTTGTACTGAGGGGTTGGGACTTCATCTGTGGTAGTCAGGGTGTTGCTTTCCAGGGGCGGCAAACTCACTTACAAAAGGGGGCCAAAATGAAAACCTTTTTCAAACTAATGGCCGGTTTCAGAAACTACAATAGCTCAAATCAGATACCAGACATCTTTTCTTGATCACAGGTTCCTCAAAAAGAGTTTGGTTGGTGTCATCTCATGTTATCTGTTCATAATCAAAGATAACTGAACGAATCAAGAGGTAGAAGTATTTTACGTTTCACACATCATCTTGGGGGCCAGATAAAATGTCAACAAGGGCCACATTTGGCCCCCGGGCCTTGAGTTTGACACATGCTCTAGTCTGTCATGGTGAAGAAAGAATTGAGTCCAAAGACAAGGCTCTGGATTTGAGGGTCATGAGGTGAATTATAACCAGAAGGATGAGATCCCTGATACAAGCCTATTAGAGCTGGGCTATATATCAATATTTAAAAAATATCAATATACATTTTTTTGACGATAGAAGTTGAGACTATCTCAATATAAAACGGTATAGTTTTATACTCTGAAATCCTCCTGCTGTCTCTATCTCCCAGGCGGCCCCCCTCCTTCTTCCTCCTTGAACACAAACACACAGCCCGCAGCCGGAGAGGATTATTATTTAATATATGTAAATGAATGTCTAAAAAATAAATTAATATATGTAAATAATTTATTTTTTAGGCATTTATTTTGTACAGTTACAGCTGTTGTTAATAAATGTGGCTGTGTGACAACTGGAACAAAGCTTTGACTCAGAAATACATTTTTTGTTATTACTTTATGGAAAGAAAAAATATTGAGATATATATCGTATATCGCGATTTATCTAAAGAAATATTGAGATATAAATTTTGGCCCATATCGCCCAGCTCTAAAGCAGATGAATTGAGCTTCATCTGTTAGGTGGCAGGGCTCAGCCTTAAAGAGAGGACGATTAGCCTCGACATTCTGGTTCAAGCATTTGGTTAGGATCCTGTGGAAGTTTTCTGGTAATGTCCAATAGGGAGGAAGCAGCTCAAGAGACAGGCTTAGAATTTGTAGGAATTACTTATCCTCTCTGACCCCAGGGTCCCTCTGGAGCTGGAGGGATGTCTGGGTTTGGTTCCCGGACCTGGCGACTCTAGGATGGATGGATGAATAGTAGATGGAAAGGTGGATGGATGGATGGATGGATGGATGGAAAGGTGGATGGATGGATGGATGGGTGGATGGTTGGATGGATGGATGGATGGATGGGTGGATGGATGTTACAAAGTCTTAAAATGAGGTCATTAGATGAATAATGCATGAAATGAAGCAGTTTGTTGTTTATTTCACAAAAAATATATATAGTTCAACCTTTATTTAGGCAGGTTAATCCCATTGAGCCTCGATGACTCATTTACAAGAGAGACCTGTCTACAAACTAAAGAATGATGACAACAGCAACAGTAGATTTTCCTTGGACATAGACAATCATAAGAGAGAAATACAGATTTTTTTTTTAACAAGTTAAAACAAAGATGTCAAAGTTGCAAAACAGACAGATTATAATGCAAATGTAGAAAATCAAAAACAGGAATATCGGAAATGCAGAAGCAGAGTGTGGAAAAACTAAGACCACTTTCACTGCTTCTATGGGAATAACGAGGGTGTATAGGAGCCAAGAGCTGCTCATCCAAACCAATTGATTTAATCATCATCAGTAAGTGTAAGAAGAAACTTAGTAAAAAAAATACATTTTGTGTTGTGTGCTGTTTCTGGAATATTTAGTTTTAATATTTAACAAAAAATAGTGGAAAATCTTATGCTGCCCATCAGTCTTGAGAATTGGGTACCATTTTCAAAAACTTAAAGTCCATCTTTCTACGGTGAGAAACATTATTGGTAGGTGAGAAACGTTCTGCTAGTCTTCCCAGGAGTGGACGTCCCAACAAATTCACCCTGAGGTCAAACCGCTCAACGCTCAGTCGCATAATAAAACCCAGGAGGGAGACCCTGCAGGTCTCAGCCTGTTCAATGATCAAGTTTAAAAGTTTTATTTGCTGTTATTGTTACTTTTTGCTTCTGCATTTTGACTTAGTTTTTGGTCAACAAAAAGATCTGGTTATGGTGATGTCCTTTTTGTATAAAACTTCAGTGTAGTTAGTTTTTACCACAAATCCTAAAACATTTAGTAAATCTATGCTTAATTTTTATTCCATCTCACTAACTGGGGGGCTCATAAATGATAATTAAGGATCATTAAATTTAGCAGAAAGTGAGTATGAGCATTATTATCATGACAGCCATTTTTGATAAAAGACAGGGTTCTCTGCACATGTTCCAACAACTAGTGCCTGGAACGGATACCTCACAGCTGAAGGACAACAAGCATTCAAAACAAAAATTATAAATGACAGCCAGTGATCAATTTTCCACTTTGGCTGTGCAAACAGAAACCCACTAATATCTGCAGTGAAGGCGGTGACGTCGATATGTTTTGTTTGAACAAAGAAAGCTGAGAAAATTAATCAATGAGCTCCAACTCTTCTTCATGCTTTGTGCTATCTTTTATCTTTCTCCAGCTCAGTGTTCCACTTTACCCTTTTTTAATTTCTGAAATAAATCATCATGAGAACTTAAGTTTTATAATTTAACAATCATTACCAAAACTAGAGAAATTGCATTTCCTGCGAAAATGCAGTGTGCTTATTGCAGAAGAACTTAATAATAATAATAATGAATTCAATTTATAACGCACTTTTCATTAATGAAAATCTCAAAGTGCTACAAAGTGCAACAAAATTAAAGGTCAAATAAAACAAGTGATAAAACAAGTAAAACCAATAACAGTATCAACTAAGGTCAAAGATAGAATCATGAGGAGGCAGAGTATGCTTGGTTAAAAAGAAAGGTCTTCAAGCTGCTCTTAAAGTTAACCAGTGACTGTGGAGCTCGCAGGCAGTCAGGAACCTGACTGATAAACAGCTGAAATTAGCTTATAAAAACATGCTGAAATGGAAAAACAAGCCTAAATTAGCAGAAGAAAGCAGAACGAACACATATTTGATGAATTTGGTTACAATATTCAGAAATTGGCAGAAAAGTTAGGAAAGTATCTAAAAACAGCTGAAATTCGCAAAAAAAATTGCTGAAAGTTAGCTGAAAGGCAGAAAGAAGCTTAAACTACCAGAAGGAAGCAGAAAGAGCAGAAATTAGCTCAAAATACTGAAAAAGCTACATTTAGCATAAAAACAACTAAATGGCTGAAAAAGCAGAAATAGCTGAAACTAGCATAATTAAACTGAAAGGAGCATAACAGGCTGAAATTACTTAGCAGAAAGAAGTTAATTATTGGTAGTCTAAAAGTAACAGAATTTACCAAGTAAAATGTGAATTTATCTGAAAACGGTCAAAATTAGCTTAAAAAGGAGCTAAAAGGGTAGCTGAAACAGTAGAACAAGCTTAAATTAGCAGAAGAAAGCAGAAATCACTTGTTTGCCCAATTAGTGTAAAAGAAGCAAAAATGAGCACAAAAGAGTGGAAATGATCTGAAAAAAGCTGAAATTAGCAAAAATAAATAAAAACCAGCTGAAAAGTAGCTATAAATGCAGAAAAAAGGCAAAAAATTACCAGAGGTAAGTTGAGCAAGCTAATTTTCACTGAATTAGGCTAAAAACAGTGAAATTGGTGCAAAAAAAAGTGGCATTAGCTGAAGAGGATAAAGTTAGCATAAAAACTGCTACCAGTAAATAGAGTCAGAGTCAGAGTCAGAGAGTCTTTATTGTCATTTGCACCGCATGTGGTCCATGAGATGAAAACGAGATTATGTACACGAGGTCCCAGTTACATCCAACAACAAATGAAAGAGAAAAACAGTAATAACATCTAGAACTAACTAAGAAAAGCATCAACTAGTAATACACTAAGCCTAATATAGTGGGAATAAACAGCAGCACGAACATGAGTCTGTATGAGCAGATGGTCACAGATGAACACAGCAACAAGAAAACAGATCAGCATCAGTATGATGTGATATTTTGCAGTGTTTATTTTTTATTTTATTTTTATTTATTCATGAGTCTAACAGCCTCAGGGTAGAAGCTGTTCCTCAGTCTAGTGGTTCTACACTTGATGCTCCTCAACCTCCGTCCTGAGGGGAGTGGGGCAAAGAGTGAGTGTGCTGGATGAGTGAGGTCTTTCATGATGCAGGTGGCTCTTTTCCTGCATCTGGAGGTGTAAATGTCTGTGATGGTGGGGAGACTGACTCCAACAGACTTCTGTGCAGCCTTCACCACTCTCTAGAGCTTTCCTCTCTTCAACTGTGCAGCCTCCATGCCACACGTTGATGCTGGAGCACAGGATGCTCTCCACTGCACACCTGTAGAAGGAGGTGAGGACTGGGCTGCTCAGACCAGCTCGTCTCAGCCGTCTGAGGAAGTAGAGTCTCTGATGACCTTTCTTGATCAGGCTGGTGGTGTTGTTGCTCCAGCTGAGGTTATCATTCATGTGTACACCCAAGTATTTGTAGCTGGAGACCACTTCCACTGCAGACCCACCTATTTTCAGTGGGGCATGGGTGTGTTTGTTCCTTCTGAAGTCCACAATCATCTCCTTTGTCTTCTTCACATTCATGTGAAGATTATTCTCTTTGCACCAGCTCTCCAGATGTTCCACCTCCTGTCTGTAGCTGGACTCATCATTGTTTGTGATGCATCCCACCACCGCTGTATCATCTGCAAACTTAACAATATGACAGCCTGGAAGTGTGGCTGTACAATCATATGTGAGCAGAGTGAACAGAAGGGGGCTCAGCACACATCCCTGAGGAGAGCCAGTGCTGAGGGTTATGGTGGAATAGTAGCTGAAATAGCAGAAAAAGCTGAAACTTGCAAAAATAAGCTGAAAGGAACATAAGCCGAAATTAGCAGGAAGAAGTTAGAAGAAACTTAAAAATGTTGTAGTTAGATGAAGGAATCTGAAAGGAGCACAAAACAGCTGAAAATATCTGAAAAAGTTTACATTTGCAGAATGAAGCTGAAAGAAGCTGAACCAGAACAAAATGTGAAAGTAACAGTAAAAGGTTGTAAACAGATCTAAAGATATGAAATATGTCAAATGAGCTCAATTCATTTTCTATGAAGAATAAGATGACAGAAAAGGCTAAATATTTCAAAAAGCTAAAGTTACACCAATACCAAAAATGTCCTGAATGAGCTTAATGTTTTGATATATGATTTGTTGAAGCAGAACAAAAATTGTGGAACGAGAACGATACAGAAAAATGTACGGAAGATAAATGGATCTCAATAGTGTAGATGCTTCATAAACATTCACAGAATAAACTCAGATTATTTTAGTGCTATTCGGCTGGTTATATAACAAGCCAGCTGTGTTTTGTCTATCCATTTTATTAGTATAAAAAAGCAAAAACAAGCAAAGACTGTGAAAATAAACAGCTAAAATGTGACAGATGTGGTGTGAATCAGCCATTTAATCTGATGGCACACTGCGGCGGCTGTGTCTCAGCTGATAAGTGTCCCGGGTCTGTTGCGTCTGTGCAGGGTCCAACCAGAGGGCACATTCAGCTGATAATGGAGCGGCTTCTTCGCAGGGTTAATCGCACTGTCATCAGCATGGACAGATCCTCTCCTCTCATTGTAAGACTTCACCACAACGTTACAGCGCACGTGTCCAAACACGGACACCAACAACAGCTAATTCACTGCGATATGCACTTTATTATGCAAATATGATTGTTTTTTTTTCTTGAAGAGTCATGTTCTGTAAAGTCTCTGGTGTATTAGCTGTCACTTCCTTGGCAGGGCCACTATCTTGCCTGCATGACGGCCATCCTGAAGCAAATGGACGAGACGCATTACACCCACTACATCAGCACCTTCAAAACGAGACAGGATATCATTGTAAGTGTCTCGGCTCCTCCACAGTTGGCTACATCTTGTCCTGCAGCGTCTCATCAATAACCAGTAGTAAACCACCCCGGCCACTTACAGCTCCTAAAGACATTATTGATTACAGACATTTCATGCAGCTGATTGCACTGACAGGGATGAGGATGTTACCCAGCCCCCATTAAGCTCAGGGGGGGGCATCATGTGTGACTGACATGTAAGGGCGGAGCTGCTGATTTACTTCTTGTGCTTTTTCGTCTGTTGGATGTTCCTCGCAGCGTTTCTGAGCGAGAGACGTCGCCGATTCATCTGCAGTAAAGGGTTTTATTTTTCCTCCTGGCTTCAGGACTTCCTCATGGAGACATTCATCATGTTTAAAGACCTGATGGGAAACGTCTTCCCTTCTGATTGGATGGTCATGAACCTGGTGCAGATGCAGGTCTTCCTGAGGGCCATCGACCAGTACTCCGATGTGCTCAACAAGCTTTTCCTGGATCAGGCCCACTTTGAACTCCAGGTGAGCGTTATCTGTCTGCTTCCTCTAAAATGCTCAGTTAAATGTAATCCCTACCAGAAGATAATTATAATATGAATATTTGAAAACCCTTGTTTCTCTCGCAGCTATGGAATAACTACTTTCATTTGACCGTGGCGTTTCTCACCCACAAGATACTGCAGCTGAAATCCTTCTCTCAAGAGAAACGGAAGAAGATACTAAACAAGTCAGATTACGTACAGTTCGTCACGAAAGGTCACTTAAATGACGAGCACCTCATTAAGTCGTCCTCTGGTTTACGTCTGCTGCAGATATGGAGACATGAGGAAGAAGATGGGATTTAAGATCCGAGATATGTGGTACAACCTCGGTGAGTATGTTGCCCCGGCTGATAACGCTGCTGTTGATTCAGCTCCTGCTGGTAATGCAAGGGGAACAAGACATTATTTTTTTTTATTGTCCAGTTTCAGTGCAGGGTGGTGCTTTTCTTTGGTGCATTATTAGATTTCTCTGTTTGGAGAGAAGTGAAAAGGCAGCGTATTGCCTTCGCAAATCAGACCATAATATTTCTGTGATAATGTTTTGTTGTCCCTCAGGCCCACACAAATTGAAGTTTATCCCGGCCATGGTGGGGCCCATTCTGGAGGTCACGCTGGTGCCTGAGCCCGAGCTCAGGAAGGCTACCATCCCCATCTTCTTCGACATGATGCAGTGTGAGCACAACTTCAGCCCAACGCGCACTTTTGAAACGGTAAGCTTCAATCCCAGAAGGTTCCTTCTTTTGGCCAAGACCTGTTCTGATTTTAAGTGATGTTGCATTTGGATGAATTTTAACGCTTGATTTTACAATCGTCTTCTTATATTTCCCTTTTATCTTTGCAGTTCGAGAACGAATTGATAACAAAACTGGATCAAGAAGTAGAGGGAGGTCGAGGGGATGAGCAGTACAAAGTCCTGCTGGAGAAAACGTAAGGCTGAGGGGAAGATCAAACAACATGTTTATTTCGTTTTAAAAGTTTTCTATAAAGTCAAACCTGTCGGACTAGATTTTATTGCAGTTCTGTTGTGGAATAAAAAAAAAAAAGGATTACACCTAAAATACACCACAATCTTTTCTGACTGCCTGGTTAAAAACTGTTTCTATCAAGCAAATTGTGAAGACAGGTTGTTAAACTTATAAACAGGCGCTGATCAAAGGAAAAGTTTTACACACTCAAAATAAAGTTTCACATATTTTACAGAAACTAAAATGTTTGTTGCATCTGTTGAAGGACTGTGAGTCACCTGCTGCCTTTCATGCCAAAGTTTTAGACAGAGCTGTAGTCGTTTTGGTCAAACCTTGAACACAACATTAAAAATAATCTCGTCACACTGAGTATGTTAGAGATGACTCTCAGCTACTACCACATAACATTTTAGCTCAATATTTACATAAATACCAGTACTGGGAATCCAAATGGTAATCAGATGTAGACGGATGTCTAATTATTACCTTCTGAAATGTTCTTTAAAATCCATCCAGTGATTAATGACATATTTTGCCAACATAGTTATCTCCAATGGTTACTGTTGAATCTTTAAGCAAACTTCTCTTGCCATTTGGAGTAAGGGTTGTAAATGACGCTCAGCTACAACCACAACAAATTTAATCCCATTGTCTGTAAACTGATTATTGAATTATAGTTAATTTTATGGTTTTTAGGATCACTGGATGGCAGCACGGTGGCTCAGTTGGTAGAGCTGTTGCCTCTTAGCTAGAAGGGTTGTCGGATAAAATCCCGGGGAATCCGGGGGCCTTTCTGTGTGGAGTCTGCATGTTCTCTCCGTGCATGTGAGGGTTTTATCCGGGTACTCCGGTTTCCTCCCACAGACAAAAACATGCATGTTAGATTGATTGGTAACTCTAAATTGTGTCTAGATCTGAGTGAGAGAGTGAGTGGTTGTTTGTCTCTATGTGTCCCTGTGGTGGACTGGAGACCTGTCCAGGGTGTCCCCCGCCTCTCACACAGTGATTGCTGGACATGGGCACCAGTGACCCCCCCCATGCCCTGAAAAGA
Source organism: Garcialebias charrua (assembly GCA_038048925.1). Classification (NCBI taxonomy): domain Eukaryota; kingdom Metazoa; phylum Chordata; class Actinopteri; order Cyprinodontiformes; family Rivulidae; genus Garcialebias; species Garcialebias charrua. The sequence continues at coordinate 27,942 of JBBPBX010018918.1, forward strand.
TAATGGATGGATAGAAGGATCTCTTGGCTGTAGCAGTGGCCATTTTGAATTGGATTGACTCAAAAAGCAAATTATTTGCAAATGTCCATTCTATTAATATTTTCTGATTGTTTGGTTCATGACATAATTTGCTAACAGATAGATACAGTTGACTCCAAATAGTTAATAGCAAAATGTTTAATAAAAATGTTGCACAGTTTGTTAGCTCTGTAAGTGTGTGTAGCAGGTCAGTCTCTGATGTAGCACCAAGTTTTAGGTCAACATCTGTCAAACTGACATTTGAACATTTTTGTGCAGTTTTTTTGTGAAAACGACGTCTTTAAAGGAAGGTGCATTTAGTCAGACTGATCAAGAATATCTAGTCCTTAAGAGCTGCTGTTTATGAGTGCTGTGCCTTTGTACAGATTGCTGGAGCACTGCAGACGCCACAGATACCTGTCCCAGTCTGGAGAGGAGCTGGCTCTGCTGCTGAGCAGCCTGCTGGAGAACCTTCTGGCGTACCGAACCATCGCACAAGATGGAAGTCCTGAGCACCGCATGAGCTGCACCGTCAACGTGCTGGTAGGCTGCAGCACTGTTTACATCCACTTGTCCTACACTAACACAAGTTGTTTTCAGGAATGTCATACAAAAATACCATGATGCATGCATTCCAGGTAGAACAATCTAAAAAAGCTACGTCTGGTCCTCTGGACATTCAAAAAACAAAACAAAAAAAGCAACAACAAAAAAGCAAAACCCTTTTTTTTTTTTTTGAATGTCCAGAGGACCAGACGTAGCTTTTTTCGGTCATACAATTATTTTTATTTTTTTTCTGATTGCAGAATTTCTACAAAGAAAAAAAGAGGGAGGACATTTACATCCGGTGAGTCACGAAGGATCACAAACCTGATTATGGCTCGATACTTGAACTCAGGTGTCTGCAACCTGTGGTGTGGCTCTTCTGCCCCTCTCAAATGGTTCCTTGCAATGTCAGCCAAAAAGTGATATGAACCTGAGTGCTGTTTAAATTAAAACTGATAACAGAAACAGGCACTTGTAGCAGTTTTTCTGTCATATTTTTGTAGTTAATGCGTGGAAGATATGCAGCAGGAAATGTCAGATCGTTCGGGTGGGTTGGGCCTCCTGTGAACCCAGTTTTTTAAGAGAAATTAATAAACACATATTAGTAATTATAAATACACAGTGTACGTAGCTTCCTATCATTTCAGTACTAGAATGAGTCCATTAAGTTTTCACTAGAATATGTTTAAAATGCAATGATCAGTTTTAATGTCGAGCTAACAGATGACCTTTTCCTTGCATTATTTATGCAGCTTTTTGACACACACTGCAGTCTCTCTCTAACATATTAAGGCATCAAAACAAGATGCAATAGTGACAAGTTATTCTTGCATGAAAAATGAATAAAGGCATCACAAATTAAAGCTGAGTCACTTTGTTCCAGGACATAAAGATTGCGTTTTCAGTCTTAAATACCAGCAAAGTGATCAGATGTTTTTTATTTGTTGAGACATTAGGGTGCAACTTAACTCTTTTTTTTAAGTGGGCTACCTATTTAAATAATTTTCTATAAATGAGTTAAATATGTAGTTTTGTACAAACTCAACTAACAAGTTTATACCGAAACAAGAAGTCTTCTGTAGAATTATCTTGGTCAGAACTATACTTTTTAACCGGAATTATACTTTTATTTTGGTCTAAAACTTACAAAAGAACATGTGAATGCCACAAACTAGTCTTTTTATACACAGGATATGAAATAATACAGCTTTATTAATAGTTTTTTTTTTCTCAATTTTTAAAAGTTATATATTTTTTTTACAAATACTGTACAGAGAGTCCCCGACTTACGGCAACTCGGACTTACGAACGCATCTCATAAAATAAAAAATAATTATTTTTTTTAAAATAAATGAATACATGAATACATGTACAGTACTGTACAGTCACCAAGCACTTAGCCTATCCTAACACAGTTTTTAAAGATGAAGGAGTGAGTTGAATTGTCTCCCTTTCACATAAAGGGAGCTAGCTCCCTTTATGTGAATGGAGCCTGCTAGGGAGGAGGGAGACAATTCAACTCACTCCTTCATCTTTAAAAACTGTGTTAGGATAGGCTAAGTGCTTGGTGACTGTACAGTACTGTACATTTATCTATTATAATAAAAAATAAAAATAATATATTTTTTAATAAATAGATAAATGTACAGTACTGTACANGAGACAATTCAATTCACTCCGTCTGTCATCTTTAAAAACTGTGTTAGGATAGGCTAAGTGCTTGGTGACTGTACAGTACTGTACATTTATCTATTTATAAATAAAAAAAAATAAATAAAAATAGATATATTTTTTTAATAAATAGATAAATGTGCAGTACTGTACATTTATCTATTTATAAATAAATAAAAAATAAAAATAAATAGATATATATTTTTAATAAATAGATAAATGTGCAGTACTGTACATTTATCTATTTATAAATAAATAATAAATAAAAAAAATATATTTTTAATAAATAGATAAATGTACAGTACTGTACATTTATCTATTTATAAATAAATAATAAATAAAAAAAAAATATTTTTTTAATAAATAGATAAATGTACAGTCACCAAGCACTTAGCTTATCCTAACACAGTTTTTAAAGATGGAGTGAGTTGAATTATCTCCCTCCTCCCTAGCAGGCTCCATTCACTTAAAGGGAGCTAGCTCCCTTTACGTGAAAGGGAGACAATTCAACTCGCTCCTTCATCTTTAGAAACCGTGTTAGGATAGGCTAAGTGCTTGGTGACTGTACAGTACTGTACATGTATTCATTTATAAAAAAATTTAATAAAATAAAAAATAAATATATATATATTTTTTGTATGTGATCCGACTTACATCATTTTCGACATACGAACGGTCTTTAGGTCCGGAACTCGTTCGTAAGTCGAGGACTCCCTGTAATATTTATTTGACGAGGTGATAAAACTGCCTCTTCCAGTTCAGGTCTGCACACCCTGGTCTAACTTCTGTGCTCTTGTGAACAGGTACTTGCACAAGCTGCGAGATTTGCATCTGGGCTGTGAGAACTACACGGAGGCTGCGTACACCCTGCTGCTGCATGCTGAACTACTGGAGGTCTCCTACACTTACACACTCGTGTCACAAATCAACACATCTGTACGTACGTTTGTTTTTATGATGACTTTCTTCTCCAGTGGTCAGACAAACTGTGTGCACCTCATCTAATACCTCGAGACGGGGAGCGCACCTGGACCCAACAGGAGCTGAAGGAGAGGCTCTTCCATGAGATCATTTGTTACTTTGACAAGGGCAAGGTGATTGTAACTGCTGAACATGGCAGCTTAGCATAAAACATAACTTACTCTGATGTGTTGTGTCGAAACTCATGGGGATGTTACGTCAGCTCCCACACAAACCACTGAGTTGTAAGGGGGGGTGGGTAGATTCATTAAAAAATGGCAGATGGCTAAGTCTAATTTCTGCTTCCGTCTGTATGTTCAGGTCTTATGCCTCTCCCCTCCCCCTGTTTAAACGAGTGCTCTGCTTGTATTCTCAGATGTGGGAGAAGGCCATTGAGCTGGACAAACAGCTGGCTAAGATGCACGAGACCCACATGTTTGACTTCATGGAGCTGAGCCAGCTGCTGGTAAGAGGAGTTGTTCAGCATCATCTCACCTAAAACAGACAAAAAAAACTCATCTTCATCAAGTGACATGAAAACAGCTGTAGTCAGATGTGTTTAAGCCTAAAACATAATCAAGGAGACATGAATGTGACTTTATCCAGCTCATTATTATATATATATTTTTTAGAATGCCTCAGTGTTAGTTTTATAGCAGATTTATTCTTTCTTTGTTTCGGTTTATAACCACTGGCGGGCTATATTTGCAGCATACATTATGTAATGTTTTCTTACCACTATTTGTATTTGTTGTTGTTTTGTTACAGAAAAGCCAAGCCAAGTTTTATGAAAACATAATGCATGCAATGCGGCCACAGCCAGAGTACTTTGCTGTTGGATACTACGGCCTTGGACTCCCTTCTTTCCTCAGGGTGAGAAAATTATTACCTGTTTCAATAAACTGAGACTCGGAGAAATTCTCATATTGTTGTGCTCACGCAACGAGCTGGCATTTTGAAATATTTCTCGGGGCAACGTGCAATCATTCCAATGAAGGTTATTGGCTTTCTGGTGACGTGAGAGAATGTGAGTATGAAGGCGGTTTTGTCAATGCCTCTCATTTTGTATAGAAATGAACTTTAATGCATATTCTTTCTGTTTATGGACTTTCATTAAATAACTTATTTTTTTCTTCTTCTGCAGAACAAGATGTTTGTCTATCGAGGTAAAGAGTATGAGTGGCTGGAAGACTTCAGTTTAAAGCTGCTCTCTCAGTTTCCTAATGCTGTCCGGATGACGAGCACAGCGCCCCCTGGAGACGACATCTGCAGCTCACCTGGACAGTGTATCCTTTAAAAGACCACAGAAATGTTGTTGCACATGTTAATGTGCTTGAGGTATGCTACCAATTTAGAAAAGTAAATTTTGTGCAGAAGCAGTGGATAGCAAAAGTATTCAACCCATTACCGGTACTATCATTTCTAGTTTATTGCCTTAAAACATTTCAATGGATTATTTTTATCACGAGTAATCAAGTTACCGTATTTTCCGGTCTATAAGTCACACCTTTTTGCCTAATTTGCATGCCCTGCGACTAATAGAGAGGTGAGACGTGTTTATGGATTGTTTCCCATATTTTTAGACCAATTTTTGGCTCAGATATGACCGTTTTTCATTTTGGCAAAACATGGTGCAGTACCACTTTTGTCCGCTAGGGTACACCGACCGTTCCCACCTCATGTGTCAGAAGGCAGCCTCTTCTAGTTGGACACACTCTGTCGCTGCCCGATCTCCTGCTCTGGAGGTAACTACTTTTAGCTGTGTTTGTTAGCAAAATAAGTCAAGAACCACAGGACAGATTTTTATCAAACTTACAGAAAGTAATCACTGTATGGACATTTACAAGTGACTAGCGGTAGCTTTATGAGATGTTTGAGATAAAATTCGATGTTTTATAACTATAAATGTGTCGTGGTTAGCTTAGTTGTTTAGCTAAGGTTAGCTTGTAGCTCCGTGTTTTTAATGGGTATTATTTTGCAAATACTGTAGCTCATGAACGACAGGACAGATTTTGTTGAAACTTACAGAAAGTAATTACTGGGTGGACATTTACAAACTGTTAGCTGTATGAGATTTTTGAGCTAAAATTCGATTTATTTATAATTATTTTCGCAGCGCAAGTGACGGTTTGGAAGAAGTCAAAGCGAAACAATTTAAATCCAGCTGATTTGACCATTTAGTGAATTTATTAAGGAACGTTAAGCTCAGGAACTCTTGTGCTATAATGTCAGCCAACAAATATCTTTTTTAAGCGTTTATTTTGCTAAATTTTAAAGAATTAAAGCCGTCCCACCCACGCGTGTTCACGTGGCGAAACTACTTTTTTAAAATCCAGCTGATTTGACAATTGCGTTCATTTATTAAGGAAAAGTTCAGCTTATACATTGCTATAATTTTCAGCAAACAAATAATTGTTTTTACCGTGTTAATCTTGTAAAGTCCTTCCGTGTGCGCTCGCTCCTGTGGTCGTCATTTTCAGCAGGGCAAATGACGCGCTGACGCGTCGCATAGCGGTGACGCATAATAGATGCGACTTAAATAAAGGTGCAACACGTTTATGGATTTTTCCAATTTATTGCCAATAATTGGACAATGTGACTTATAGAGAGGTGAGACTTATCAGGCGGAAAATACGGTAATAGCGAAGCTAAATGGGGGAAAAATTATTTATGTAATTCTGAATGAAACTAAAACAAAACTGAAAGGTAGTGTGCATATGGATTCATTTTCTTTGCTTTAAGGTTTCAATTATGACCTTCAGAAGACACATATTTGGTTGAATAAACACCCCCGTGGACAATCTGAGGATCATATGAAGGAACGACAGATAGAGC
>JBBPBX010018919.1:0-11120 GCA_038048925.1 Garcialebias charrua
CACACTGTAGGTGTTCTGCGAGTACGGTTGCTTAGCTCCTGAATCATCTGGAACACACAGAAACACAGAAACACAGAAACTGTATTACACTTGTCATGATTGGCATGTCAATATTTTATTTATATGCATTTATCGTATTAATGGCAAGCTGCAGCTGATAGACATAGATAATTATAATTTCGACATGTATGTGTATGTGTATATATATATATATATATATATATATATATATATATATATATATATATATGGAAATGTATGTGTAAATATATATATATATATTTTTTTTACACATATATATATATACATATATATATATACACAGTATATATATATATACATATGTTTACACACAAATATATACCTATATATATATAAATATATAGAGAGGTAAAAAGAGAGATGGATAGATAGATTAATATATCTAATAAATTATATAAAGCCCAATACCTGTGCAACCTGTACTTCAAATACACATACATCAGTACACTTGCTAAATAACAGCAAATTCAAGGCTGCACTTTTTAAAGGATTGTCAAACTTGGATCATATAGAGCTGTATTCCAAGTTTGATATGTTACAAATTGGTCTATCAACTATGGATGACGTTTCATTTGATAAGAACATTTAAGAATAAAATACATACTTCTGGATACAGATCTTTAGCTTACCATCACTCGTCGCCTCCTGTCTTCGTCTTCATACCGCGTTATGGCTTCCCACACCCGGCGGTAATTCTCCCTAGTCTTTTGCCTCCTCGTAGCCTGTCGCCTTCGGTCAGCGGCCTGCAGTCTTCGCGCAGCCTGCATTCTTCGGTCCGCAGCCGCAGCCTGCATTCTTCGGTTCGCAGCCTGCACTCTTCGGTCCGCAGCCGCAGACTGCAGTCTTCGGTTCGCAGCCTGCACTCTTCGGTCCGCAGCCGCAGACTGCAGTCTTCGGTTCACAGCCTGCAGCATTCTGCCCACAGCCTGCAGCCTTAGGAGCGCTGCACGAAGCTTCTTCAGCCTGCTACGTGAACGGGCTATGGTCTCATCTGCTCGACGTTTCACAAACAACCACACACAGAGAATAATGTTAAGTACAACAACAACGTCCTCCATTTTGTTTGTGTCTCTCGTCGGTTTTCTACTTCTACTATTAATTTAGCAGTAGCCATTGAACACCTAAGGGATATTACCGCCAACATGTGGTGAGACGAGGTACAGCAGGTTGTTCTTCTTCTAACGTTTAGTGGTGGATAGTAAATACCTTGAGGGAACACTACCGCCACCATGAGGTAAAACGCTTAAAACGAGTAGAAATGTGGACCCCGCCCACAGAAAGGGTACAGAAAAGCGGTGGAAACACAACTTGTATGTGACCCGACCCGAACTGAGCCGATCTGAGCCGACCCAACCCGAGCCGAGCCCAGCGGTGGAAAAGAGGCATTAGAGAACATGCAAACTCCACCCAGAAAGGTCCCTGGCCAGGATTCGTTCCAGCTACCTTCTCGTTGAGAGGCGTCAGCTCTACCAACTCCGCCACCGTGCCGCCAAGATTCAGTTTTAGCTTACAAATTGGAAAAAAAGAAACTAAATATATAATTGTATATTGTCTGCCTGCCTGGGAGGAGTCGACGAGGGACAAGCCCCCAGAAACCATCTTGGCTACAGCAAACTGGTTGGTCCACTTAAGTTGTTTACTTGGTGGGGTAGCTTCAGTTTGCTTTGGACTACTCTGACTGACGAAGCCCTCTGGAGTGAGGGTGAAACGTTTCTACTAAAAAGAAACCGTCCAGATGAACTGATTGAGAATGAGCGGATAATTGTATATTGCAATTATATATTTTCATTTTGTCATACAGCCCCCCCATTCATTTTTCTTTATCAACCTGTTTATTTCAAAAGTAAAACATGTTCATCATAGTAAAGAAAAAAGGTGTGTTTTATATGGCAAAATAAACCCAACTTTTTAATATTAAAAGCACATTTTTATGTTCATTTTAACTATTGCTTTCTTGTTGCAGGTTACAGTGCAATCAAAATTATCTATGTCAAAACAGCCTTACAGTATATGAAAAATTACAGAGCAGGTTAATTAATATTTCTGAATATAAAAAATACAATAGACTTTTCACGACTATCTCAGACTTGTATGCGTCCCATCAAGAAAATTGAAATCTTCGGTTTTGACAGATTGTCAACAATCCAATATTATCGTCTTCCTCTCCTAATAAAAAAACTATAAATCTTCAAACTGAGCAGTCGGTCTTTTTGGGTGTGAAAATATTAGATTTTTTAAAAGAGTGACTGATTTCAAAATTGACAGGAAGTGGCAATTTGTAATAAGAAGTGAGACATTCATTAAGTGGCGGTTTATCAAATCAGTGCTTTTAGTGAAAAATAAAGATGTGAGAAATGTTCAAATAACTAAAGGATTCAAGGTTCTTTATTGTCATTCGCATCACTTGTGGAACATGAGGTGGAACGAAATTATGCACTCAAGGTTCCAGTTACACCCAAAAATAGCAAAATATAAAGTATAAAAAGAAACAGTTTTCATTCATTCAACCTTTATTTAGGCAGGTTAATCCCAGTGAGCCTCGAGGACTCATTTATAAGAGAGACCTGGAGTATATAAGGGTCTAAGATATATGCTAAGCACTAATAATGTAAAATAATATGGTATATTAAACAGCAGCCTGAACATGAATTTGTAGTGAGCAGATGGGTATGAATACAGCAGCATAAAGACAAGAGATCAGCAGCATGGAAAATCAGCAGCACAGATAAGTCGCATATCACTACAGTATTTTCTGGTGTATAGGTCGCACCTGTGTATAGGTCGCATTGTCCAATTATCACCAATAGATTGGAAAAATCCCTAGATAGGTCGCACTGGTGTATAGGTCGCACCTACGTTTAGCTCTGCTGCAAATGTCTGCCACAGGAGCGCACAGCAAGGCTTTTAAGAAGATTAACACTTAAAAACAATTATTTGTTTGATAAAAATTATAGCAAATATATGTCTGAGCTGAACTTTTCCTTAATAAATGAACGTAATTGTGAAATGAGCTGGATTTAAAAAAATTGTTTCACCGAAAGTGATAACAAGCCATATATAGGTTGCACCTGAGTATAGGTCGCAGGCCATGAAAAAAACATAAAAAGGTGCGACCTATACACCGGAAAATACGAAGCAGCATTACATATTTAGATTCATTACATTACAGATTCAATTTAGTGTTCTTGTATTTACTATAACTATTGCCCTCTACCATGAAAAGTTGTGTAATTGCTTGTTTGTTCTCATTTGTCTGTTAGCAAAATATCTCATGAAACAATGCATGGATTTTGATGAAACTCCAAGTAATTATTGGCTGTTCTGTACGTCTACAACTAAGAAAGATGGTCAATTACGTGAAACTTGACTAAGGTCAATTAAGACGATTAAAGATGGTCGTGACAGCTTATCAACCTTATCAAACACAAATACTGGATGTGATAATTTAGTCACTTTTACATAAATTGAGCTAAGGTTTGGTATTGTAGTAGCTGAATGTTATCCACAGCATAGCACTTACCGTACTGGTCTTGATGATACTTTGTTTAAAATTCATTTTTCATTCATTCATTCAACCTTTATTTATACAGGCTAGCCTCGTTGAGTCACGGGGACTCATTTACAAGAGGGACCTGTCTCATTCATCTAAGGATGTGGGTGCCGAGTATACACACATATACAGTATATCCTTGGGTGTCTTGAAAGGCGCTTTTAAATAAAATGATTATTATTATTATTATTATTATTATACATTCCTTTAACGAATGTTTGGTTATTTAGCTTTTTTTTTTAAAGATTCACATTTGTCCTTTTTCTTTCTTCGGTTTTTGCTTCCACTCAACCTGGGTTTGTGAATTATTTGCTTGAATCCATATGGCCCCAGGGGGCCTTCAGGGGTCCCGAGGCAAAGATCAGGCCATGGCGATCCAGAACTAAGAAGAGTGTTTTCCCAGCTTTACGGGCCGGGAGGTTCAAGCAACAATAACAACATGTGCTGGGATCACACACTGTGTGCTCTGGGAAACTTAAGTCAGCTGAAGGAGTAAAAAAAACAATATTAGTTAGCATAGTTCCATGACTGGGACTGTGGGCAGGATGTCCACATTTAGTCAATCTTAAACGGGCTTGCTCCTAAAGAAAATGGCAGCGGGAGCGTTGCACCCTTAAACACTGTTGGTTTGTATACAGACTCATTAGTAGTCAGGTGGTGTTTCAGTGGCCTCCTTGCTAACATGCTAACACCTGCGATTCTTGTAAAGTGTTGAATTATTGATGAGTCTTAACTCGCTATCGATGTTTGCTTCTGGAGTTGCAGTATCCTTTTACCTGCTTGGACTGAACGTTCTCAGCCTGTTTGTGGTCGGCAGACGCCATACAGGGTTGGCACCTGCTTTAGTTACACAATCAGTGGTTCTTTGAAATGACAGCAACAAACTCATGCTGAGTGGCCTGTCTGGAGAATATTTTGGTTTCTTTATCCTTGACTTTTACAGCTGTTGCTAATTTGCACAAAATCCAAAGAAAAGCACAAGCTGTTCATGACGTCAGCTTTACTAGTCAAAAACAAAAAGGACTGGAGACCTTTAAACTCTTGACCAGATTGTGCAGACTTAAATGTCTGCAAGATAAGTTGATAGATTCTCAAGGCACTCCGGATTGCACCAAAGTTCATTGTCGTCAGTTGTTCTGTTTTTTGGACATTATTGTCGATATCAAAATGTGCTAAACTCGAAGGTGACCATTTTACAGGAGCAGCAACATTGTAGGTTGTTAGGTTCTTAGAAATTAATGAACAGTTACTAAGTTTAGTTACCGTACTAAGTTTAGTTCAACTCTATTCAATTCAGTTTATTTATATAGCACCAACTCACAGCAGAAGCTGTCTCAGGGCACTGTACAAAAGCATTCACTTGCATACAAATGCCAATTAGTAAAGTTCTCTAAGGAAGCCAGCAGACTCGTTGAATCTTCACTTTGTCACAGTCTCCCATCCTGAGCAAGCACAAAGGCAACAGTGGAAAGAAAAAAACTCCCTTTTAACAGGAAGAAACCTCCAGCAAAACCAGACTGATGGACAAGCGGCCATCTGCTTCGACCGGCTGGGTTTGAGAGGACAGGAAGGAGAGACAAACAAACACAGAATGGTAGGTCCAGATATAGGTGCAGGTGTATCCCCTATTGGAAGAAAGACAACACATGTCATGGGTAGAAAAAATATAAATACAAAACAGGTTGAGCAGAGTAAAGACAGCAGCAGAGTGAAGAAATGTGATCAGTCTGTCCTCCTTGAGTCTAAGTCTATAGCAGCATACAGTGAGTGAGGGATAGCTCAGGAAACCCAATCCAACACTAACCAAAAGGAAGGTCTTAAGCCCAGTCTTAAAACTGGACAATGTGTCAGCCACAGACAGAAACTGGAAGTTGCTTCCACAAGAGAGGAGCCTGATAACTGAAAGATCTTCCTCCCAGTCTTCTTTTGGAAACTCTAGGAACCACAAGTAAACCTGCAGTCTGAGAGCAAAGTGCTCTGAATGGAAATTATGGAACAATAATATCTGTAATATAAGATGGAGCTAGGTTGTTGAGAGCTTTGTAGGTTAGAAGTAATATTTTGAATTCAATTCTGAATTTGACAGGGAGCTAATGGAGAGAAGCTAAAACTGGAGAAATATGGTCTCTCCTACTAACTCAGTCAACACTCTTGCAGCAGCAATTTGACTCAGTTTGGATGATTCCAGGCGGTCAGATTTTTCATAAACTATGCATCCAATATGCATTTGGTCTAAAAACATCAAGGCTGAAATCAAAGTTTAATTTGAAAATAAGTTTGTAGACAATGGGTGGCTGTGGCTGAGTGGTTAGAGCAGTCGTCCTCCAATGCAAGAGTTGGGAGTTCGATTCCTCTAGCAGTCACATGCCAAAGTGTTCCTGGGCAAGACACTGAACTCCTCATTGCCTCCGATGTGTCCCCATCAGTGTTTGAATGTGATCTGATTAGTCTCTTTATAATTATTTGTTCAATTAGCTTTGTATAGATCTAGTAGAGTGCTGTATGGATGGGTAAATGAGGGCACAGATTGTAATGTACCGTAAAAATCTTTGAGTATCTTGAAAAGATAGAAAGGCGCTATACAGTATAAGTACAGTCCATTTACATCAAAGCCTTACAATACATATCAAATGGTTGTTTGTGTTCAATCAAAAGTTGCCAAAGAAAAGGGGAAATGGTCAATGTAAAGCTTGATCCTGAAATCCCCCCGTTTCAAGCAATCTCTTAAATCTCACTGGACTGCAATTGTTGGTGACAAATTATGACAGTCTTTCTCCAAAATGTCTTAAAACATTTGCAAGGGGTCTCAATTTTGAACATCTTCTAAATATTTTGCAGAAGATATTCTCTCTTCAAATAGTCACAAAATCAATGCAGGTACCTGGAATCCATCTTTATTTAGTTTCAGTGGGTCAAGAAGTGTGAGAAATGAGATAACTCTTGACAAGATTTGGAGATTGATTAAACCAAGTTGTGACTGGAGACAAAAATCAAGAATAAATTGTGATCAAATTGACACAATTAAGACACAGACTTAATTGTGGCAAATACATTTGTATTCATTTGCAGGAATGTTGCGTGAATGTCATTATTTGTACCGGTAGTTATAGTCCCAACTCAATATATTCCCAATGAAAATTAGCATATTTTCTTGAAGTCTTGTTACCAACTAGTCGCCAAGACTTATTTAATGGCAAAACAAGACTTTCTGGTTTGTTATACACAGTTCAACATGTATGGCATACAAAATAAAATTCCCTTTTTACAGATTTACCTACCAATTAAATGGTAAATGGTAAATGGAGCTTATTTATATAGCGCCTTCCAGCCCCCTCTGAGGAGCCCCAAAGCGCTTTACAATACGAGCCATCTACCCATTCATACACACATTCATACACAGTTAGTGGTAGCCTGCCTTGTAGGGCGCTATCCAGACCTACCGGGAGCAACTCGGGGTTAAGTGTCTTGCCCAGGGACACAACGACACATGGTGGGCGGATGCGGGACTCGAACCTCCGACCTTCCGATTGGGGGTCGACTGCCATTACCACTGTGCCACGGCCGCCCCTTAAATCTAAGTTTATCTTCATATTAGCCAATATTCTCTTCCTTCCAGCTCTCAACTGAATAAAGTCATTGAGTTCTTTGACACACTGGTGTTTTAACCACAATTGTGAGGTTTTAAATCTGTTTTAAAGTCCGTGTTTGTACTGTCTGACACTGTACATATTCAGTTGTGTGTGTTGGATAGAAATTAAGTTTGAGCACTAAAGTGCTTGGGCAAAAGGGGTCAGAGGTATTCTAGACTAAACAAACTCTGTGACTAGACTCAGTGTTGAAATTGTGTGTATTGCTCAATTGGAAAGAAACAACTCCTAATTCAAAGGTTTGGGACAGCTGGATCAGAACAAAGGCTACAACAGCTGCTTCGTTTTTCAGCTGCTGGCCTTGAACAGGCCTGCTGACCCAAACTCTGCATACAGTACTCGACTGACGCAAAACATTGCCCAACTTTAAAAATAACAGCACTAGAATCACAACTGCTCACGAAAAAAACCTGATCACTGCAAAGATAAGTGAAAATTTCAGTCTGTTTTTTTTTTTACTATTTTTATTTAACCTTTATTTATTTGAGATAGTCTCATTGAGTCACAAGGACTCAATTTCAAGAGAGACCTGTTTTGGGCAGCTATGTACCAGATCAGTTAAGGATTAGGTGCCTTTCTCAAGGACACAACATCATGTAGGCATGGCAGGGAGTTGAACCTGCAACTTTCTGGCCCCAAGCTGCCCTACCTCTATACCACAGCGGCTGTTAGTCCTTCATCTTGGCAAGACTCAATAACCGTGTTTCCATCCATTTTCATTTTGAATTTTGAGCTAATTTTTGAAATCTCGCAAATATGTAAATACAAATTAATGCGAAGCAGAAGTGTTTCCATCAACTGGCTTGAATCGCATCTACCGGGCCACGCACAGCGTCATTACGTCAGACGTCAGCGTCATTACGTCAGACGTCAGCGTTACGCATGTCTACAGTAAACAGGAAGTAGCGGTTGAAAACAGAACCCGGCCACACATCTCGTCAAAATGGAGAGAATATTTCAGGTACGTGTTGCTATCGGGCAAGTTGTATTTATTCTGTCATGCCAACTAGTTTTAGCGATGTTACATGTTGTCCGGAGCGGAAACAGCTGAACGTCACGTGACGTGAATGTTCGCTACGGCAGAACTGAGTCGGCAAATCTGTTTCCATCTGTCGTTTTGCGCATCTGCTCATTTTCGAAGATCCCAAAAACCACCTCAAGCGAGCGTATAAACTTTTTGGCGAATTTGAGGAAGTAAATTCGGATTTTGCCGTTTCCATTAAGCTTTTCTGCTGCGATACTTCAAAATGCGCATCTAGAAACCTTGATGGAAACATGGCTAATGAAACACAATTAAAACTTTCTCATGAAGTAGAATCAACAATAAAACCACCAAGCTTATCACCTTTAGTTTTCATTATGGTTAAATAATTCTTTAAATGTTTTTTTTTTAAGATAAGATATAACTTTATTGATCCTGCAAACTGCTACAGTAGCAGCAAGCTGTAGCATTTATGGTGCCTTTTTATGGGGAACTTCCTGCAGTAATATCATACTTCAGCCAGAATAATCATGTATCGCTCAATTGATGTCAATGTCTATGATTTAAAGTCTATAACAATGCTTGCATGAAAATGACAGTCAAAAATTCAAATCAAAATGGTGGAGTGCGCTTACGTTAGCTTGTCACTTCTGTCACATAACACGTCAGCAGAAGCAAGACATGATCAATCAATAGATTGCTTTTTGAGAAGGTTATTGACTATACATCTAGACGTAACAGTCCGCTTTCTTTTGTTGTGGAGAATTGAAGCCACAAGATCCAGTTTTCCGGGCTCCGCCATATTGTAATTTTTTCATTCAACCTTTATTTAAACAGGTTAGTCCCATTGAGTCATGAGGACTCATTTTCAAGAGAGACCTGATAAATCTACAGCTAAACTATGTGCTGGACTTGTGAGAGGAAAAATAATCGCGCCAAAATGACATATCAAACTTTTATAGAGCAAAACTTAGTTTTACACTTTGTTTATTCCAGTAGGTGAAGGGGAATTTTAATTTTACAAGAATTTTTTTTTAACAAAAGGAAAGACCGTTTTTTTCTGATATGCAACAATTTTTTTGATATGCAACACATACAAGGAACTTTGTTTAGTGAACATTTTATTAATCCAGTGTTTCCCCTACCATTATACAAGCAGGGTGCCCAGCCCCGTCAACAGAACCAAGAGTCCCGCCTACCAAGACCCTGCCCCTTGTTAACAACTATCTGTGTTGATGTAGAATGGGGTGCAATACAAATGTGCTAGCAAAAGATGTCACTGATGGTCCGCTCCGCCCCATGATAAAAATTGGCAGGAACGTAGCGCTAAGCTAGCAGGTGGGCAATATAGTCGTGACTCAAAACTTTTTTCTTTCTCTATATCTCACCTCTTCATTGCCTTGCCTGGCTTAAAGCCATTTAGGAGACACAGTCTTCGTGCTTTTGTTGCCTTGTCAGCTACACTGACTGCTGATAATGAGAAGGGACATATGTGGTGGGGAGCAGCATGGCGATAGTCAGACAAGAGGCTGGCCGTCACATCGAAGCCAAGCCTGATTGTGTGATAGTGGACATCAAGTGCAAGACAAGTCCCGCTAACTAACATAAAGAGGGTGTTTTCCATCTAAATCTGCTCTTAAAACCTGAATTATTGTATTTATTTAAAATCCGTCCTGCCTACTGGAAGGGAATTTGTTTCCCAGTTGGAGCTAAAATCAACACAAAGTCCCATTGAGTGGGATTCTCAGTAAATGACTGCTTCATTGTTCCACTCTGGAGATTGGCTAAGCCACAAAGCTGTCGAGGTTATGTTTAGAAAAGCTGTTTGTGACTGTGACATTCTTCCTGGCCAAAGTGTTATCAGTTCCACTGTAATCTGTCCCCCCCAAAAAAAGCCTTTATCTCCAAACTGACTGAAATCTACTCAACACTTCGTTCTTCTTTGGGTTCAATATTGATTAATTTATTTGTCTGGGTTGAACTTTTGTCACCGTCAATGGCTTGTGTAGTTTTTGAATTATTGTAGAAGCAGGAAAAAAAATTAAAACATGACCGTTTCACTTGGAATTTAATGGCCAAGTGGTAAATTGCTCAGTTTAAATGTCTAACAATGCATTTATTGGTTGATAAGAGTTAATTGCAGTAATACGTCTAACAGGCCTTTTGATAGAACATCAGTGTCTAACTTGTGAAAATTTGCCGGTTAGTATTTTTGTTGTTGTTGTTGTTGTTGTTGTTGTTGTTGTTGTTGTTGTTGTTGTTGTTGTTGTTGTTGTTGCGCAAACAGCAGTTTATTGATCATCTTTAAGTTACAGGTTTCTTACTCAAGTTTTTGACACTTTTTCTCAGTTAATTGATAATTAAAAAAAAAAGTCTGGTAGATTAGAATCTTATGTTTTATCGCTAATAATTCTTGTAAGTGTGCTGAATTGTCGTTTCGCTTGTTAGGATTTGTTCATGCTTCTTCTCTGCAAAGTATTTGTTTTTGTTCTTCTAGCTCAGGGGTTCTCAAACACTTTGGGTTCAGGGACCCCTTACAGGAGAGAGAAAGTTTCAGGGACGCCCTTCATAACGCTCGTGTTTATTAAATAATTTTCTTCAATTTATTTCTTTAATGCAATGGAAATATTTATGTAACATAAATACTTAACCTGTTCTTTAAAAGTGTTAATACAATTTTTATACTTTTAAACATGGGGTATTTTTCATTCAACTTAATTAACAACATTTTTTATTTCAACTTCCAAAAATTACAGTTTTGAGAAAATTAACAGCATCAAAACCACTTAAAAACTTTACCTATTCACTTACTGATCATAATACAGTAAATGGATTGTTACTTCTTCAAATTATTACTTAAAACTAAAGAGAATCATAACAGCAGTAGTCATACCAAGTA
>JBBPBX010018919.1:11154-45048 GCA_038048925.1 Garcialebias charrua
TGGCCAATACTGATTTTGTTTTATAAGCGACACTCAGGTGTTATAAAGGTCACAATGCACCTTCAATTTCCAATCTTATTTTATTGAAAAACATACCCTTGAACAATATACTAGAAACAATACAAACTTGTTTCAACTGGCCATGAGGTAGTGCTCTGAAATATAAATGTTAGACAATTGTTGTTAAAACTACAAAAAAATCTGTAAAAACGATTTCTCGTGTAAGTATCAGCCGATCTCCAAGCTCCCAAAATTAATGAAATCGGGGCAGATAAATTGTCCGTCCGATAAATTGTCCGGCCAATTTATCGGCCGTCCGATTTATCGGGGCAACCCTAGTAAATGTGATTTCCTGCATTTTGGTGTATTTTAACAGGTTGTTAAACATCTACCTACTTGTAAAAACAAACTAACAATAAAAAAGCAAAATTGTACCTGTATTTTATTTATTATTACATGTAGTCCTCGAGTTACGAACGAGTTCCGTTCCTACGTCCGTTCGCATGTCGAAAATCGCCGTAAGTCGGAAAACACAGGAGCCGCCACTTATATGCGTACATGTACAGTACTATACAGTTACCAAGTTACCAAGCACTTCGCCTATCCTAACACAGTACCCTACATAATTATCAAAAAACACATACAGTACATTTGAAAGGGGAAAAAAAGTTAATTTCTTACTGTGAGCTGGTCAAGCCTGTCTCCGTCCGAGCTCTGCAGCATCGTGCTGCTTCACGCGGTCCAAACTGTTTACAGGAAGGCCTGTTAGCATGTTAACTCCATACATTTGGAGCCACAATGAAGGGAAAAAGAGTTAATAACTTACTGGGAGTTTCTCCGCGGTGTCCCTCCAAAAGGTTGCACGCATTAGCATAATAGCCCCTCCAAAAGGCTGCGTGCGTTAGCATGTTAGCCCCTCCAAAAGGCTGTGCAACTGTTTCACTGCATTTTAGCATGTTAGCTCTGTGTCCATCCAACATCTGAGGCTGCCAGGCGGACATCGAGGCGAGCTCCCAGCCGCATCAGGCCTCTCCGCCGCTCGCACAGAACACCGGCTGATGGCAGGGACAGTAGCGGCGGGATATGGTCACTGGATCCCGCGGTGAGCTGGTGGTGTCGGCCGGCGTGGTGGAATGCGGCGCGGCAGAGTGATCGGCGGCTGCTGCTCCGGGCCTGAGACGTCCACAGAGTTCACCGAGCGTTTCCAACTCATTTATACGTATGAGTCAACCTCTCATCGGACACACGGTCCTCCAAAGCCGGCTGGCCGGAGCTAACCGAAGCTAACCGAAAGCTGGCGGACACACTGCCGAAAACTGGCGGACACTGCCGAAAACTGCCGCAAACTGCGTAAATCAGCTTCTAAATAATAATAATAATAATAATAATACTTTATTTATAAAGCCATTTAAAACAACCACAGCTGCAACAAAGTGCTGTACACATGAAATAAACACATAAATTAAGATTTAAAAAAAATATATATATTTTAATTTAATTTTATATTTTTATTAATATGATACGTTCGTAACACTGAATCGCCGTAAGTCGAGGTCACCGTAACTCAAGGTCACCGTAACTCAAGGACTACCTGTATTTATTTATTTTGCGGACCCCTAAACACCAGCTCGCAAACCCTTTGAGAACCACTGTTCTAGCTAGTACACATGGTCAGGACATATTAACATGAAACTAATAAAGGCCTAGCTTTCCCTTACAGGATGTATAATATGTACAATGCCCACTGACTTTCATGCCAGTCAGCTCTAGCTCAGCATTGTGAAGATTCATTTTTTACATTATAAAACATCCGAGCTTCAACAAGATTTTAGTCATTGCAATGCTTGTGTTGGAGAGAAAAAAATGAACGGACATCCGATGTTTGAATATTTAGATTGAACCTGAATGGTTTTAAATCTTCATATCCCATTAAATTGTGAAAAATAACAATTTGAGAGAATTTGGTAAAAGTATAATATACCGGTAATAGCATTTTCACGCTACAGTTTATCTATGCATTTATGATAAATGTCAACTTTTAGGAAGTACAGTATAACACATTCTGTGGGAGTCTGACAGATTTTTTACACACCATTATTTTAAACGGCCAGCGGCTGCACAGCTGAACTCAAAGTACCTTGAGAACTCAATGACGGTTTGAGATTAGAGTCTGATAATGTTCAGGGGATTATTTCTCAGCAGTACAGGATGTTTAGTGGTGGTTGAGCATCATTTGCACAAATGTCCATAATCATCCTTTTAGACTACGTCAGGAAACATTTAGCAAATCCTGCGCTGCTTGAAAAGTGTTTTTTAATGCTCCATCTGAGTCACAGTTGATCTAAACTGCTCATTGCTCATGACCAAAATCAATTCAACATGCATTAAAGCACATTTGAGAAATTTTGAGGCTACTTAGCTGAAAAATGTATCATTTACACTGAAAGTTGTACTACGAGCTTAGGTCAACAATAATTCAGTAAAATTTAGTTTATTTATGTAGTTAATTCATGACTGAAGTTATCTTAGGGCTCTGTAGTTTAATAGACAAGTCTAAATCATGAAAACAGTTAGGTCTGCACAATTAATTGCATTTGCAATAATATCGCAATATGATAAAAGGAGATCTTCTAATTGCGAAGGCTGCAATTTGACTGGTCACGTGACACAAATCTTTGTCAACACTTAAAAAAAAAAAACAGAAAGACATGCACGATGGTTGCATGGCTAGAATGACAACAACCAGTGCTTCAACTTCAAGTAAGCAAAGTATCAGCCGACAGGGATCACTGACCGAACTGTTTGAACTTCAAACAGTAATTTTTTAATATCTAATTTTTTATATTTATTTATTAACTGTCATGTGAAGTTCAGACAGTAGTTAGGAAGTTCACTTAACATGTTTACTATTATGTTTATGAAACAAGAAAAAATAGAAATGGTGAAAAGAAAAGGCATAGATTTGTTTGCTTTATTGTAATCTCTGCTTTAAATAAATCTGACATTGTTTATTATAAAACGGATTGATTTATTGCTTCTGTTTGTTGAAAAATACTTGAGAAGATATTAAAAAATAATCGCGTTTTTAAATCGCAATTGCAATTTATAGAAAAAAAATTGCAATTAGATTATTTTCCAAAATCGTTCAGCCCTAAAAACAGTTCAGATCCAGTTACAATTTTCCCCTTCCTTTCCTTCCTTCCTTCCATTAAGAAATGCCAGTTAGTAAAAATTATGTATTTGAGTAAGCCTGCAGATTGTGTCAAACCTTCACTTCATCGTAATCCCTCATTCTGAGCAGCACATTAGCGACAGTGGAAAGGAAAATCTCTCCTTTAACAGGAAGAAACCTCCAGCAGATGCGGGCTCAGGATGTGCAGCCTCGGCTGACTGGGCTTAGAGAGGACAGGAAAGAGACAAAAACAGAACGGCCAGTCTAGTTATACTTTCTATTAGTATAAAGACAAAGAAAAACATGTTTATGGTATAAATAATTACAGATACAAACATGAAGATGGATGGATGCAAGTAAAGATGGCATCAGAGTGAGGAGATGTGAGATGTTGTCAGTTTGTCCTCCACCAGTCTAAGCTTATCAGAGTCAGAGTCAGAGAGTCTTTATTGTCATTTGCACCGCATGTGGTACATGTGATGAAAACGAGATTATGTACACGGGGTCCCAGTTACATCCAACAACAAATGCAAGAGAAAAACAGTAATAACATCTACAAGCCCAAAACCAGAAAAGTTGGCACGTTGTGCAAATCGCAAATAAAAACAGAATACAATGACTTGCAAATCTTTTTCAACCCATATTCAACTGAATAGAATGCAAAGACAATATATTTAATGTTCGAACGGAGAAACTTTATTTTGTTTTGCAAATAACCATTAACTTAGAATTCAATGGCAGCAACACATTGCAAAAAAGTTGGCACAGGGACATATTTACCACTGTGTTACATCGCCTTTCCTTTTAACAACACTCAGTAAACGTTTGGGAACTGAGGAGACCAATTTTTGAAGCTTTTCAGGTGGAATTCTTCCCCATTCTTGCTTGATGTACAGCTTAAGTTGTTCAACAGTCCGGGGTCTCCGTTGTCGTATTTTACGTTTCATAATGCGCCACACATTTTCAATGGGGGACAGGTCTGGACTGCAGGCAGGCCAGGGGAGGACCCGCACTCTTTTGCTACGAAGCCACGCTGTTGTAACACGTGCAGAATGTGGCTTGGCATTGTCTTGCTGAAATAAGCTGGGGCGTCCATGAAAAAGACGTCGCTTGGATGGCAGCATATGTTGCTCCAAAACCTGTATGTACCTTTCAGCATTAATGGTGCCTTCACAGATGTGTAAGTTACCCATGCCTTGGGCACTAATGCACCCCCATACCATCACAGATGCTGGCTTTTGAACTTTGCGCCTATAACAGTCCTGATGGTTCTTTTCCTCTTTGGTCCGTAAGACACGACGTCCACAGTTTCCAAAGACAATTTGAAATGTGGACTCATCAGACCACAGAACACTTTTCCACTTTGCATCAGTCCATCTCAGATGAGCTCGGGCCCAGCAAAGCCGGCGGCGTTTCTGGATCTTGTTGATGAATGGCTTTTGCTTTGCATAGTAGAGCTTTAACTTGCACTTACAGATGTAGCGACGAACTGTAGTTACTGACAGTGGTTTTCTGAAGTATTCCTGAGCCCATGTGGTGATATCTTTTACACACTGATGTCGGTTTTTGATGCAGTACCGCCTGAGGGATCGAAGGTCACGGGCATTCAATGTTGGTTTTCGGCCTTGCCCCTTACGTGTAGTGATTTCTCCAGATTCTCTGAACCTTTTGATGATATTACGGACCGTAGATGGTGAAATTCCTAAATTCCTTGCAATAGCTCGTTGAGAAAAGTTGTTCTTGAACTGTTCGACAATTTGCCCACGCATTTGTTCACAGAGTGGTGACCCTCGCCCCATCCTTCTATGTGGATGACTGAGCATGTCAAGGAAGCTGCTTTTATACCCAATCATGGCACCCACCTGTTCCCAATTTGCATGTTCACCTGTGGGATATTCCAAATAAGTGTTTGATGAGCATTCCTCAAATTTCTCTGTCTTCTTTGTCACTTGTGCCAGCTTTTTTGAAACATGTTGCAGGCATCAAATTCCAAATGAGCTAATAATTGCAAAAAATAACAAAGTTTACCAGTTCGAACGTTAAGTATGTGGTCTTTGCAGTGTGTTCAATTGAATATAGGTTGAAAAAGATTTGCAAGTCATTGTATTCTGTTTTTATTTGCGATTTCCACAACGTGCCAACTTTTCTGGTTTTGGGCTTGTAGAATTAACTAAGAAAAACATCAACTAGTAATACACTAAGCCTAATATAGTGGGAATAAACAGCAGCACGAACATGAGTTTGTATGAGCAGATGGTCACAGATGAACACAGATGAACACAGCAACAAGAAAACAGATCAGCATCAGCACAATGTGATATTTTGCAGTGTTTATTTTTATTTTATTTTTATTTATTCATGAGTCTAACAGCCTCAGGGTAGAAGCTGTTCCTCAGTCTAGTGGTTCTACACTTGATGCTCCTCAACCTCCGTCCTGAGGGGAGTGGGGCAAAGAGTGAGTGTGCTGGATGAGTGAGGTCTTTCATGATGCAGGTGGCTCTTTTCCTGCATCTGGAGGTGTAAATGTCTGTGATGGTGGGGAGACTGACTCCAACAGACTTCTGTGCAGCCTTCACCACTCTCTGCAGAGCTTTCCTCTCTTCAACTGTGCAGCCTCCATGCCACACGTTGATGCTGGAGCACAGGATGCTCTCCACTGCACACCTGTAGAAGGAGGTGAGGACTGGGCTGCTCAGACCAGCTCGTCTCAGCCGTCTGAGGAAGTAGAGTCTCTGATGACCTTTCTTGATCAGGCTGGTGGTGTTGTTGCTCCAGCTGAGGTTATCATTCATGTGTACACCCAAGTATTTGTAGCTGGAGACCACTTCCACTGCAGACCCACCTATTTTCAGTGGGGCATGGGTGTGTTTGTTCCTTCTGAAGTCCACAATCATCTCCTTTGTCTTCTTCACATTCATGTGAAGATTATTCTCTTTGCACCAGCTCTCCAGGTGTTCCACCTCCTGTCTGTAGCTGGACTCATCATTGTTTGTGATGCATCCCACCACCGCTGTATCATCTGCAAACTTAACAATATGACAGCCTGGATGTGTGACTGTACAAGGCTGTGGAGGGTGTTTAAGGAAGATGGGGAAAGGTTACAGCTTTTCTCTCCGCACCTAGAAATAATTTCCTGCCATCATTTTACTGAAGTGTGTTTTCAATCACTACAGGAACTTGAGAAACATCCGCTTGGGAATTTCTCTCAAACTTGCTGTTTGATGGTGTAGTGGTTAGGGCGTTTGACTTGGGACCCGAAGGACGCGGGTTCGCGTCCCGGCCACTACACATCTTGGGGTGTCTATGAGTGCACACCTATTTCTCCAGCTCCCCGAGCGCCTTCTATGGCTGCTCACTGCACCGCCTGGTAGGTGGTTGGGTTAAATGCAGAGACGAATTTCGTCTGTGTATGGGAAACATACGCAGATGACAAGATTAGACAATTATTATTATTATTATTATTATTTTGTGTGTGTGTGCGCACATTTTAATGTTCATCTGTTTTATTATTTTCTACTTCTATTATTTTAAATAATACAAAATAAATAAGTGCATACTGATGAGGGTCCTCATTGATGTTGATGGTTGTTCTGATGTGGGCCACAGCTGGTTTTTTAAGCATTTATCGACTATCGACTGGCCAATAGTCATCCAGACCAGTCACTGTAGAGCTCTTTGGGACTGGGAACCAGTCACTGTGGAGCTCTTTGGGACTGGGAACCAGTCACTGTGGAGCTCTTTGGGACTGGGAACCAGTCACTGTAGAGCTCTTTGGGACTGGGAACCAGTCACTGTGGAGCTCTTTGGGACTGGGAACCAGTCACTGTAGAGCTCTTTGGGACTGGGAACCAGTCACTGTAGAGCTCTTTGGGACTGGGAACCAGTCACTGTAGAGCTCTTTGGGACTGGGAACCAGTCACTGTAGAGCTCTTTGGGACTGGGAACCAGTCACTGTGGAGCTCTTTGGGACTGGGAACCAGTCACTGTGGAGCTCTTTGGGACTGGGAACCAGTCACTGTAGAGCTCTTTGGGACTGGGAACCAGTCACTGTAGAGCTCTTTGGGACTGGGATGATGGTGGTGGTCTTCTTCTCTTATTTTACTCTTTTTCTCTTCTTCACAACAACAGTCATTCTACACACAACCATCCGATGCTGTCTGGCCACGCTCTCCCCTGCTACAACCTTACAGTCTCCAATCTCCCTCAGGTTTCCTCTTCTACACAGAATGTAGTCGACCTGTGTACTCCTTCCTCCACTCTTATAGGTCACTCTATGCTCCTCCCTCTTTTGGAAATAGGTATTGACTACAGCCATTTCCATTCTCTTGGTAAAATCCACCACCATCTGTCCTTCCTGGTTTCTTTCCTTGACACCAAACCTACCCATCACTTCCTCATCCTCTGTTTCCTTCACCAACATGTCCATTCAGGTTAAACGGAATATAATAAAATAAATATAATATAATAATATAATATAATATAATATAATGTTAGTTAGTTTGTTTTCTTTTGCTTAATCATTGTATAAAGACACCAGTTCCCCATGGTTGAGTCATACTTCTTAGGCTGCTCTTTTGGAGTTTTAGATCTTCTTTCAGTTTGAACATGCCAGATATAGGACAGTTTTTTTGTGACAGATAATTTTGTTCCTTTTTAAAATTTTGCTTGAACTGTATCATTTTTCTATGCACTTTTTGTTTAAATTTATTGTAGATTTGTGATCTAAATGATTTTTTTTGGGCCATGCATTTTTGAGGAGACAATAAAAGGTGGGTGTGTCTTTAAATATGGTGCGTCAGCAGTTGTATCTGCTGAGAATGATGTGAAGGAGGGAAAGACAACACGCGTGTTTCCTTCCTGCTCACGCATGTGGACAGGGCTCAGCCTGGTTGATGTGCAGCAGCAGTGGCAGCACAAACATGGCTTTGCATGCTGTGTCTGCACAACTCTGCATGTTTTGCTGAAGAAGATCACAGCAGAGGCAAAGTGACTGCATTCTTAGACAGAACTGCTCTCCCTGGTCCTTTTCTGGCTGTTGGGTGTTTGTCAAGAATATTTAGACAAAAGAAGTGTGTTTCAAGAGTGTACAGGTAGTTTAGAGCATGTGACGGACTGTCTGCTTGCTATTTTGTTTGTGCTGCAGCTTGTATACGCCGCTGCCATACCAACTCACCTCATCATCTTTTGTTGTCGTCCTTTTTATGTCTTTTGAAATACCGTCTCTTGTTGTCAGCCATCCTCTATTGTTGAGCGGCTTGTTTCCCTGTTACCTCCCTCCATGTTCTTGGCAGCATGTGATTGTTTTGCCTCATGTATCAATGATCAATACACACAAAAGGTTATGTGCTCCATGTTCCATGCACACGTCAGGATGTATCAAAACAAACGTTATGTTAAAGTCTGCCGAAATACACTCAAACTTTTCACCTGCTGTTCACAGGATCAACTACAAAGTTCTGAAAATCTTCAGAATGCACTAGAACATGATTCAGTTTAATTTCCTGAACGTTGGAGGCGTTTATACACAGTGCTTTCTCATGAGTTTGGGCATTCGTGGTTTATTCCAAACAATAAAACTGAACTACATGTAGCAACATCATACAGCATAACATATAACATATAACATATAACATATAACATACAACATATAACATATAACATATAACATATAACATATAACATACAACATACAACATACAACATACAACATATAACATATAACATATAACATACAACATACAACATACAACATACAACATACAACATACAACATACAACATATAACATATAACATACAACATACAACATACAACATACAACATACAACATACAACATACAACATACAACATACAACATACAACATACAACATACAACATATAACATATAACTTATCTCAGCTTTGATCAAATCAACTTCACTCCAAACAGAATACAGTACTGTATATATATATATGTGTGTGTGTGTGTGTGTGTGTGTGTATGTGCATGTGTGTGTGTGTGTGTGTGTGTGTGTGTGTGTGTGTGTGTGTGAGTTTGTGTGTGTTATCAAGGTTTGGCACTGGCAGCTAGCCTTGGCATTTCCACGCTGCCTCCACTGTAACTTGTTCATCCTTTCCTCTAGTACACCCCATTCCCTCTCTTTCTCTTTTAATAATTGGGACTTTCCACTTTAATTAGTTCTTCTTGCTGATCCCCTTGACCCCCACCCACAGCAATGACACTACCCCCAGAGGCATAAGGAGTGGGGAGTTAGCTTGTAGCATCACAGCTAACAAGGCTTTGGAGCCTAAGAGCGGGCCCTGGTGCACGCCGGCTACATCCCCGCTGGTAAGTTTTGTACTAATCCAATAAATGAGCTGTATGCAAGGGCAAGTGTTGCATGCACACACACACACACACACACACACTACACACACACACACACACACACACACACACACACACACACACACACACACACACACTTTAAGGTCCCACATTGTGACTAGCCACTGCTAATTGTGTTTTGTCTGTCCTCCTCTGGCTCGCAGGGGTTTCTTCATCCAATGGGCTGAACTGTGTGTTCATGTTTAGGTCTTGATGCAGAATCTTGTCATTTTTGCTCTCTAGTAAACTCCTCCACTGACCAAAACATTTCCACCTCTCTGGTATTGCATGATTATTAAAATACAGAAGAAATATGAAGTTGCACATTTATGACATAATTCTTGTCTTTTTGAAACATCCTCTGAGAATAATGTGTTTTGTTCATTTTACTAATGGATGCTCCTTTATACCAATGATGTTCCTTGTTTTGTTCATGTATGTTTTGTTAAAACTAACAAACCAACTAAAAGACTCATATGGGGTCTTGTTCTTTCTTATTGGTTTACTTTTGTTTTACTCTGCTTTCTGTTTATTGTTTTGAGCATAATTGTGAAACAGTTATAGTTTTTTTTTTTTTTTTGGGGGGGGGGGTAATCTCGTACCTTACAGCTACCATCACTCTAATCTTGATTATGAATAATTAGACACACACCGGTCTCATTACAGCCACAATTTTACTGTTATCATCCACTATGATAACATAAATAATAAGGATAAATATATCAAGGCATCATTTTTAACATTAGTAATCACCAACACAAATGCCAGAACACAAGCACCGTACAAAATCCAATTCAATTAATTTTATTTACAGTGAGGAAAATAAGTATTTGAACACCCTGTGACTTTGCAAGATCTCCCACTTATGCCCCTTTTCCACCGGTCGGCTCGGGTCGGATGTTACGTCATATGTGCGTCGCAGAGACCCCCTTTCATCCTTTCCCACCGGATATTCCGTGCTGCTCCGCGCCAGATTTCCTGAGATTTTTGGGCTGGTTTCAGAGGGGTGCCGAGGCGAGCTCACCCGCTCCGGAAGTAGGAAGGAGGAGACTCGAGCAGTTTTCACGGAAGCGAGGGAAGTGATCACGGCAGGACTTTACATGAATAACACGGTAAAAACAATTTTTTTTTTAAATTTATAGCAAAGATGGGTCTTCAGCTGAACGTGTCCTTAATAAAATCACGTATTGCTCAAAACTGCAGGATTTTAAAAAGTAGGTTCGCCACGAGCAACACGCGGCGCGCGGGCGGCTTTATGTCTTTAAATGTAGCTCAATGAACAGATATAAAATATATTTCATAGCTGACTTTATAGTACGAGGGTTCCTGAGCTCAACCACGCTTTAATATTGTCACGTAGTGGTCAAATATGCTGCATTTAAAGTAGTTTCGCTTTGACTTCTTCCAAAACTGTGCTTGCACAACGAAAATAAATTATAAAAATTCGAATTTTATTTCAAATAACTCCAACAGGATACATTTAGTATATGAACATGTTGTGATCACACTATATTTTTTTGAAAAATATCAGCTATGTGGTTTTTGATAGAATTGATAATATGTGATACAAAGTACAAGGGAGAAAATTAATGGAGGTAGCTTGACACATTTATGTCTATAACACATTGAATTTTATTTCAAATAACTCCAACAGGATACATTTAGTATATGAACATGTTGTGATCACACTGTGTTGTTTAAAAAAAAAAAAACAGTTTCTGGACTAAATTAATCACATTTTTCTTTTACAGTCAACAGAAGAAAATCACCAGAATTCAACAACCTGTGTCATCTTCTGGAGGAAGACGTGAGACACCAGATGGAAATTTGTTACTTCTGTTTGTCACTTCAAACTTTTCCTATTAAACGTTATATTTTCTTAAGTGGTGTCCTCGAACATTCAATTTCCTAAACTTATTTTATAATGTGAAGTGTGTATTGTGTTTAAATCCATACTGGAAGTTAAGAGAACTTTCCATTTGCATTTGACCTTTAAAGAATCATAAGATAAAGATTATTAGAATCTGCTCAACTGTTATTACGTTATAAATTATTTGGTTCTAGGATGAAGTCATACAAAAAAAGTCAAAAATTAAAAGTGGCCAAAGTCCTTTGGACAGTTTAAAGTTAAAGAATTCACAGACCATCCATCTACCATCTACCATCTACCACCCAGCAGCAACTTTACCAGGGAAACTCTGGCAGTTTCAAAGATCACAGTGTGATGTTTTAAATCAACTTTATTTATAAAGCACATTTTAAAAACCACAGGGTCAACCAAAGTGCTGTACAATAACATAAAAGACAAGTTAATTAAAAACTATAAAAAGCATACAAAAATAAATACATATACCAGTCTTACTGCAGGTGTGTTAACATGCCATAAAAGATAAGATCACGTGTTAAAAGCCAAGGAATAAATGTGTGTTTTTAAATAAGATTTAAAAAGTTTTGAGGACTGTCAGCAGCAACTGCTCAGCTGATCTGAGATCGGGGAGGGCAGGAAGGTTGAAGCAGCTCAGACAAATATGGTTTTGCAACTTTATCAAGCACCTTGTGCATAACTAAATAATAAAATATGTTTTAATACATCTTTATTGTAAAAATACTAAATTGGAAAATACATGGGTTTAAAGAAGGCAACAAGGTAGGATTATGAATTGGGTTTAAAGATTACAGCTCATGAGGTACTCATTATAGCATGACATCTCTTTCACAACATTCTGTCAAAGCCTTTATTGTGTTCTTCTTCTAGTGGTGGCTAGTACTGTAGTAAATAGCTTGAGGGAACACTACTGCCACCATGTGGTAAGACGAGTAGGATTCTGGACCCCGCCCACAGAAGGGGTACAAAAAAGCTGTGGAAACAGAACATAGATGTGACCCGACCCGAACTGAGCCGATCTGAGCCGATCCAACCCGAGCCGAGCCGAGCGGTGGAAAAGAGGCATTAGAAATCATGGAGGGATCTGAAATTTTCATCGTAGGTGCATGTCCACTATGAGAGACATAATCTAAAAAAGTATATATAATAATCCAGAAATCACAATACAGTACGTGATTTTTTTATAATAATTGATTTGTGTGTTACTGCTGCAAATAAGTATTTGAACAGCTGCCAATCAGCAGCAGTTCTGGCCCTCAAAGGCCTGTTAGTTCACCTCTAAAAAGTCCACCTCCACTCCACTTGAAGCACCTGTTTGAGGTTGTTAGCTGCATAAATGGTAAATGGAGCTTATTTATATAGCGCTTTCCAGCCCCCTATGAGGGGCCCAAAAGCGCTTTACAATACCAGCCATCCAGCCATTCATACACACATTCATACACCGGTAGCGGTGGTCTGCCATGCAAGGCGCCATCCAGTTCTACCGGGAGCAACTCGGGGTTAAGTGTCTTGCCCAGGGACACAACGGCACATGGTGTGGGGAACCGGGATTCGAACCTCCAACCTTCCGATCGGGGGACGACTGCCATTACCACTACACCACGGCCGCCCCGTCCATCCCACACAGTCAGTAAGACTCCAACTACTAACATGGCTAAGACGAAAGAGCTGTCCAAAGACACCAGAGACAACGAAAGAGCTGTCCAAAGACACCAGAGACAACGAAAGAGCTGTCCAAAGACACCAGAGACAACGAAAGAGCTGTCCAAAGACACCAGAGACAACATTGTAGACCTCCACAAGGCTGGAAAGGGCTACAGGGCAATTAACAAGTACCGTAGCTTGGTTAAAAAAATATCATCAACTGTTGGAGCAATTATTAGAAAATGGCAGAAGCTAAATAAACATGACTGTCAGTCTCCCTCAGACTGATGCTCCAAGAAAGACCTCACCTTGTGGTGTGTCTGATCCTAAGAAAGGTGAGGAATCAGCCCAGAACTACACGGAGGAGCTGGTTGATGATCTGAAGAGAACTGGCAGCACTGTTTCCATGGTTACTGTGGGTCATACACTAAGACGTCATACTGGTAGTTTAAAATCATGCATGGCACAGAAGTTTCCCCTGCTTAGACCAGCACACGTCCAGGCCCGTCTTAAGTTTGTCCATGACCATTCTGATGATCCAGAGGAGTCATCGGATAAAGTTCTGTGGTCAGATGAGACCAAAATAGAACTTTTTGGTCTTAATTCCATTTACCGTGTTTGGAGGATGAAGAATGAGGAGTACCATCACAAAAACACACTTCTGTGAAGCATGGGGGTGGAAGCATCATGCTTTGGGGTGTTGTTCTGCACATGGGACAGGATGACTGCACTGTATTAAGGAGAGGATGACCGGGGCCATGCATTGTGTGGAAAAACCTTCTTCCCTCAGTTAGAACATTGAAGATGGGTCGTGACTGGGTCTTCCGACATGACAATGACCTGAAGCACACAACCAGGAGAACCAAGGACCTGAAGCACACAACCAGTAGAACCAAGGACCTGAAGCACACAACCAGGAGAACCAAGGACCTGAAGCACACAACCAGGAGAACCAAGGACCTGAAGCACACAACCAGGAGAACCAAGGACCTGAAACACACAACCAGGAGAACCAAGGACCTGAA
The DNA here is from genome assembly GCA_038048925.1 of Garcialebias charrua. Taxonomy (NCBI): domain Eukaryota; kingdom Metazoa; phylum Chordata; class Actinopteri; order Cyprinodontiformes; family Rivulidae; genus Garcialebias; species Garcialebias charrua. The sequence continues at coordinate 25,248 of JBBPBX010018919.1, forward strand.
GCACACAACCAGGAGAACCAAGGACCTGAAGCACACAACCAGGAGAACCAAGGACCTGAAGCACACAACCAGGAGAACCAAGGACCTGAAGCACACAACCAGGAGAACCAAGGACCTGAAGCACACAACCAGGAGAACCAAGGACCTGAAGCACACAACCAGGAGAACCAAGGACCTGAAGCACACAACCAGGAGAACCAAGGACCTGAAACACACAACCAGGAGAACCAAGGACCTGAAGCACACAACCAGGAGAACCAAGGACCTGAAACACACAACCAGGAGAACCAAGGACCTGAAGCACACAACCAGGAGAACCAAGGACCTGAAGCACACAACCAGGAGAACCAAGGACCTGAAACACACAACCAGGAGAACCAAGGACCTGAAGCACACAACCAGGAGAACCAAGGACCTGAAGCACACAACCAGGAGAACCAAGGACCTGAAGCACACAACCAGGAGAACCAAGGACCTGAAGCACACAACCAGGAGAACCAAGGACCTGAAGCACACAACCAGGAGAACCAAGGACCTGAAACACACAACCAGGAGAACCAAGGACCTGAAGCACACAACCAGGAGAACCAAGGACCTGAAGCACACAACCAGGAGAACCAAGGACCTGAAGCACACAACCAGGAGAACCAAGGACCTGAAGCACACAACCAGGAGAACCAAGGACCTGAAGCACACAACCAGGAGAACCAAGGACCTGAAGCACACAACCAGGAGAACCAAGGACCTGAAGCACACAACCAGGAGAACCAAGGACCTGAAGCACACAACCAGGAGAACCAAGGACCTGAAGCACACAACCAGGAGAACCAAGGACCTGAAGCACACAACCAGGAGAACCAAGGACCTGAAGCACACAACCAGGAGAACCAAGGACCTGAAGCACACAACCAGGAGAACCAAGGACCTGAAGCACACAACCAGGAGAACCAAGGACCTGAAGCACACAACCAGGAGAACCAAGGACCTGAAGCACACAACCAGGAGAACCAAGGACCTGAAGCACACAACCAGGAGAACCAAGGACCTGAAACACACAACCAGGAGAACCAAGGACCTGAAACACACAACCAGGAGAACCAAGGACCTGAAACACACAACCAGGAGAACCAAGGAGTGGCTCCAGAAGAAGTTCATCAAGGTTCTGGAGTGGTCTAGTCAGTCTCCAGACCTAAACTTTATAGAAAATCTTTGGAGGGAGCTCAAACTCTGTGTTTCTCAGAGACAGTCCAGAAACCTGCTGATCTAGAGAAGATCTGTGGAGGAATGGTCCAAACTCCTGCTGCTGCTGCAGTGTGTGCACACCTGGTGAAAACTACAGGAAACATTTGAACTCTGCAACTGCAAACAAAGATTACTGTACCAAATATTAACATTAATTTTCACATGTGTTCAAATACTTATTTGCAGCCATAACACACAAATAAATTATTAAAAAATCATAAATTGTGATTTCTGGATTTTATTTTAATATTTTTCAGATGATGTCTCTCACAGTGGACATGCACCTACAATGAAAAGTTCAGACTCCTCCATGATTTCTAAGTGGGAGAACTTGCAAAGTGACAGGGTGTTCAAATACTTATTGTCCTCACTGTGTATAGTGCCAACTCACAACAGAAGTTGTCTCATATATATTATATATATATATATATATATATATATATATATATATATATATATATATAAAGTAAAGTTCTCTATCTAAGGAAGCAGCAGACATGTTGAAGCTTCACTTCATCACAGTCTCTCATCCTGCGCAAGCACAGGGGCAACAGTGGAAAAGAACATCCCTCTTTTAACAGGAAGAAACCTCCAGCAGAACCAGACTCAGGACGAGTGTCCATCTGCTTTGACTGGCTGGGGCTGAGAGGACAGGAAGGAGGAACAGATACACAATGGCAGGTCCAGGCATACTCCCTATTGGAAGAAAGACAACAACTCTGATGTGTACTTGAAGCTTTTCTACTAGCTTTAATGAATTTGATCAAATGTTCCTTATTCCACCCTACAAGAGACACGTGTGTAAAACAGCAGCTGCGTTCTGCTCTGCCTGAAACACCAGGATGACTTCATGAAGCAGTTCAAGTGTCTGATGGACGTCAGGAGCACACATTTGTTGTGAACACTGATCACACGGCAGAGCTTCGGTCTCTTTGGTCTGCAGCTAAGTTCATGAGTATAAATGGATTTGTGGATTTTCTCTTGTGTTTACTCTTTGTACAGTTTTAATGCTTTGTATTTATTTATTTCCACACTAATGATTTGTTTGAACAGAGGTGCACAACTGAAAGCATGCAGCCACCATTTGTAGCAGGCCATGCCTACATGCGTGCCGTGCATGACATGTTCTTACCACAGGAACAGCCCTGAGCCAGAACAGGCAGGGGAACTCTGGAAAACCAGGATACAATTTGGCACTTAAGGAGCCTAAACGATTTCCTCCTGGGCATCGGGCTTTGTCCTACTGGGACGACCCAAAGACCGGCAGAGAAAATTACATCCGGGAAAATGTTTATGTAGCACACTTGGCTCCCTCACGTTTTGGCCTGCAAATGAGTGATTATTCGTCTACTCAACCTCTGAGAGGGGGGGTGGTGGGAGATGGAGTGAAGGGGATTCTTTCCGTCATTAGCCTTTGGACGGGCTAGCTGCTGGCAGAGTTTACCTGCATGTCAGAACATGGGCTTTCTCTTTGGCATCACTCCGATGTATGTGGAGTGTTTCCTGCCAAAGGAAGCACAACTTCAACACAGCACAGGATGAAAAGCTGTTCTTGTGTTTACTGTAGGTCCAGTCAAATAGATGCTTTAATGATGTGCGTTCACACTGTTGGTTTCCTGTTTATATTTACTAGTGCACGTTCTATTGCTATTATTTACTAGTGCACGTTCTATTGCTATTCTGTATGTTTTTTGGTGTGATCTTCACCCTGCAGTTTTTAAGCTATTTCAGCAATGTATGTATACAAACATTCAGCTACTTCAGGAGAAGGGCTCTCTGACTTTTGACATTGGTGCAACTTTAGCTTTTTGAAATATTTATCCTTTTCATTTTATATCCTTCAGATATTTAGATGTGTTTACAACCTTTTACTGCTCCTTTCACATTTTGTTCTGCTTCAGCTTCTTTCAGCTTCCTGCTGCAAAGTTGAATTTTTTTACAGCTACTTTCAGCTGTTTTCTGCTCCTTTCCCATTCTTTCTACTAACTACAGCATGTTCTACTTCTTCTAACATATTCCTGCTCATTTAGAAGGCTACCTATGGGACAGATCTGGTTGGCAGGCCGTAGACGATGAAGTTCTCTGGATGGAGGACGAAACATATCTCACTCAAAGAAACTTGTCCAGATGACTCGATTTAACCTTTCTAGTTGTTCAGCTTGTTATGTTCCTTTCAGCTCAGTTCTGCAAATTTCAGCATTTTCTGCTATTTTGTAGAATAGAATAGAATGTTTTATTGTGTCAAATCAAACAATTTTCCAGGTTTTCATACTCTGCAAGTTTACATAAGTCATTTTGTTACAAACATTATTTTATACATGTAATAATAATAATAATAATGAATTCAATTTATAACACACTTTTCATTAGTGAAAATCTCAAAGTGCTACACACATTCATACACCGGTAGCGGCAGACTACCATGCAAGGTGCTTTCCAGTCCTACCGGGAGCAACTCGGGGTTAAGTGTCTTTCCCAAGGACACAACGACACATGGTGTGGGGAACCGGGATTCGAACCGCCAACCTTCCGATCGGGGGACGACTGCCATTACCACTACGCCACGGCCGCCCATGTTAACTCAAATGTCTCGTTAAGTGTCATCTATGTGATCAAAACATCTACTTTTTCATATGTCTGGGTAATTATACAAGCTCCCTGAGCATCTGACCATCCCTCTGCATCCTCTGTCCTCACTCCAACTACCTCCATGTCTCTAACTGCATCCATATATCTCCTCTTGGTCTTTTTCCTGGCAGCTGCTTTTCTAACATCCTTCTACCAATATACCCACTGTCCCTCCTCTGGACATGTCCAAACCATCTCAGTGTGTCCTCTCTAACATTAGCTCCTAGTTGTTCAACATGTGCTGTACCTATGATGATCTCATTCCTAAGAGGGATGTGCAATGTGGCATAAAATACATATTCCAATATCTATACGTAGCCATGATGTTGTGATTGCTGCAGAATGTGGTCTGGCATTATCTTGTTGAAAAATGCAGGGTCTTCCCTGAAAGAGATGACGTCTAGATGGAGCATATGTTGTTCTAGAACCTGAACATAGTTCTCTGCATTAATGGTGCCTTTCCAGACATGCAAGCTGCCCATGCCACAAGCGCTCATGCAACCCCATACCATCAGTGATGCAGGCTTCTGAACGGAGCGTTGATAACAACTTGGGCTATCCTTGTCCTCTCTGGTCCGGATGACATGGCGTCCCAGTGTTCCATAAAGAACTTCAAATCGTGACTCATCTGACACAGAACAGTCTTCCATTTTGCCACACTCCATTTTAAATGACCCCTGGCCCAGTGCAAACGTCTGAGCTTGTGGAGCTTGCTTAGAAATGGCTTCCTCTTTGCACTGTAGAGTTTCAGCTGGCAACGGCGGATGGCACGGTGGATTGTGTTCACTGACAATGCTTTCTGGAAGTATTCCTGAGCCCATTCTGTTATTTCCTTGACAGTGGCATTCCTGTTTGAGGTGCAGTGACGTTTAAGGGCCCGGAGATCACGAGCATCCAGTAGAGTTTTACGGCCTTGACCCTTACGCACAGCGATTGTTCCAGATTCTCTGAATCTTTTGATGATGTTATGCACGGTTGATGATGATAACTTAAAAGTCTTTGCTATTTTATGCTGGGTAACACCATTCTGGTATTGCTGCACTATCTTTCTGCACAACAATGGTGGAATTGGTGATCCTCTTACCATCTTGGCTTCTGAGAGACACTTACACTCTGAGAAACTCTTTTTATACCCAATCATGTTGACAATTGACCTAATTAGTGTTAATTATTCTTCCAGCTGTTCGTTATATTTTCAATTTCCTTTTTCCAGCCACTTATTGCTACTTGTCCCAATTTTTGGGGGGATTTGTTGACACTGTGAAATTATGACTCAACATATTTTTCCTTTAAAATTTTACATTTACTCAGATTAAACTTTTGATCTGTCATCTATGTTCTATAACGAATAAAATATTCACATTTACCATCTCCACATCATTGCATTCAGTTTTTATTCACAATTTGTTTAGTGTCCCAACTTTTTTGGGCGTTCATATGTCATATGAACCTATGAATGCTACAAATGGGCGTTATCATCTGTTATCATCCCCATATATATATGGGGATGATAACAGATGATAACGCCCATTGTATGGACTGACAACATCCGAACTCGCTGATATATTTTAGATTTTTGACAAATAAACTGATGAATTCAAGTTCCATTTCAGAGCTTAAAATGTGTATTTATTTCAGCAGTTTATATAATCCATTCCACTTGATTAATAGGACAATACTCAAACCACTAAAAGTCCACTCCAGATGTTCCTGCTTACCTACAATAACACCACATGCAGTGTTTCCCCTCTGTCATTTGGCTTGGCATGATGCTCGTTACTGAGTTTTTGTGTGTGTGTCTATGGAGCGGGGGAGGAGTGTGAGACACCTCTGCGTTGCGTCCTAGCTTAACGCTACGTTAATGCTGGCAGTTGTTGATCGGAGTGGGCAGGGGGTGGGTAAGAGAGAAGCAGAGTGCTACATCTTAGATGTTGATGGAAAGTTGATGGAACGCAGCTGGAGAGGACGCTGGCGTGATGTAGCCGCTTCTCCACGCTAAATAGTTATTTTACTGTTGCTATTTTTTAGACATTTATCTGGACTTATTTTGTTCAGTGTTTTTTTTATTTTTTTAATAAGGATTTTACTGACAGCTTAGTTAGCACTTCCTAACGGGAATTTGGGCTGTCAACCTCCTGTCAAACTCCAGCACGAATTGCTTGAAGAACTGGCAAGAAAGTTAGGGTGCTTGAAGAACTACGTAGCTGCAATTATTGTTCCGCTCACCTGCTGCCTGTCAACCTCCTGTATCATCTGTGCTGTCCTGGACAGCTGGACTGTCCTGGATTCTCTTCTGTGCTCCCCTTCAAAACATGCTCATCCAAGTTGCCTCTCACTGCTTCTTGGTTATTTCTTTCGGAGCCGTGGGTCTGCTGTTAGCGGCTAGCTCTGTGATAGCTTCCCCCGGCTTGACTGGCGCGATGTTGACATACTCCGTTTCGCAGCTGCTTGGACTCAACAACTGTTCCATTCCTCCTTCTATTTCCACCATCAAACAACTGGGACTTCTGCGTAGACCTCACTACATCCACAGAAGCTCTCGAAAGAAAACCATCTATTTTAGGCACACGGGCTCTGACTCGATTGCTACTGTCTGGACTGTCGCACCTCGACGACGTCATCAGAACGCTGCGTCTGTAGTCCCTTGTAGTCCACAGCTCACAAAGTGGCAAGGAAAACGTGGAGTGGACTTCAGTCTGCTGAAACCGGTTCAAAAGGCTCCTACACCAACTGGCATTAAAATAGAACTTTTCAATGTGCAGTCACTATCCAATAAATCATGTCTAATTCATGATCACATTCTGGAGAAAAACTTGGACCTCATGTGCCTCACAGAAACTTGGCATCAACCAGATGTGTTCAGTTCTCTGAATGAAGCTTGTCCCTCTGGATACAGTTATCTGCAGAGAGCCCGCTGCACTGGCCGCGGTGGTGGTCTGGCTGTAATCTACCGCAGTAATTTAAAATTGTCACATCTGTCTTCTCATAATTTTTCTTCTTTTGAATGTTTGGCCTTCAACTTCAAAGCCCCACTCCTGATGAACGTTATATTGATTTATAGACCTCCCAAACCGCATGTTTCATTTAACTCAGAAATGCATGACCTCCTCACTTTTTTCTGCACCTCCCCTGTAAAAACTATTTTTCTTGGCGATCTAAATATCCACATGGACAATTCCTCTTCCCCTCTGGCTACAGATTTTAAGTCTCTTTTGGAATCTCTCAACCTCACCCAACATGTGGACGCCCCTACGCACAACAGGGGGCATACTCTGGATTTGGTGATTACAGACACTGTACTCAATAACTTGTCTGTATATGACCTGGGTGTCTCAGACCACAGGGTCATCTCCCTGGAAGTGCCTTCAACTTCGCCTGCTTCTAACCCAAAACGACCCATCCAGTTCCGTGACTATAAAAACATTTCCCCTGATGTTTTGTCTGCTGATCTTCACTCCCTGACCGCTGTCAATCACTCATCTGTAGATGACTCTGTGGATTACTACAACCAATCTCTCCAGGAGCTTCTGGACCTACATGCTCCCTTGAAGTCAAGACTTGTGTCTTTCTCCCGTTCAGCCCCTTGGTACACTGATGAGCTGCGCAGGATGAAGGCAACTGGCCGTGCTATTGAGAGACGTGTAAAATCATCTGGTCTCTCGGTACATAAGCAAGCGTACAAAGAACATCAGAAAGCGTACGCCAATTCTCTTAAAGAAGCACGCTCCAAATATTATTCCAACATCATCAACACCTGCCCTGGAAACTCTAAACAGCTCTTCTCCACAATAACTCATCTGCTTAATCCCATTAAACTAACTCATGAGGACTCTGTTCAAAAATGCAACCTGTTCCTCTCATCATTTAAAAACAAAGTTGACACTATCAGATCTCAGCTCCACAACCTCCCTGATCTTAGTGTGCCATCTACCCGTCTGCTTTCTGGGACCCTGAGCAGCTTTGATGAAGTCGTTCAGAGTGAGGTGGAGACCATCCTCAAGAAAATGAAGCCTTCATCCTGCGCCCTGGATCCCTTCCCCTCGTCTCTCATAAAATCCAATCACTCTGCAATAAGCCCATTAATCACACAAATAATAAACAAGTCTCTACAATCTGGTCATGTTCCATTGCCTCTAAAAACTGCCATCATTAGGCCTCTTCTGAAAAAATCTAATTTGGATCCCGACAATTTTTCTAACTACCGCCCAATTTCCCACCTCCCATTTCTGTCCAAAGTGCTGGAGAAAACAGTTGCTGCTCAGCTGCAGGACCACCTACAGCAACACTCTCTGTATGAGAAGTTCCAGTCTGGATTCAGAGCAGCTCACAGTACTGAGACTGCACTGCTGAGAGTAACAAATGATGTCCTCATGGCTGCTGACACTGGTTCTCCCTCCATCCTTGTCCTCCTTGACCTCACTGCAGCCTTCGACACTGTGGACCATAGTATCCTCCTCCACCGTCTTCATGTGGAGGTCGGTCTCTGTGACACTGTCCTGGACTGGTTCAATTCTTTCCTCTCCAATAGGCTGGAATGTGTTAGCCTTGGCAATGCCACTTCCCAGACAGTCGGTGTCTCCTGTGGTGTCCCTCAGGGGTCAGTTCTGGGGCCCCTGCTGTTTTCCCTCTACATGCTGCCTTTAGGTCAAATTATTAATCAGTTCAACATTTCTTTTCACTGCTATGCCGACGACACACAGCTTTACATCAGGACTGGAACATCATCATCATCCCTATCTCCGTCTTCACTCACTGTTCTCTCTGCCTGCCTGGAGGAAATAAAGGCATGGATGAATCAGAATTTTCTTCAATTAAACTGCTCGAAGACTGAGGCCATATTGATTGGCACCCCTCACCAGATACAAACATCAACTTTAACAACAATCTCCTTCTCTGGTCAAGACATCCCCCTCTCCACCTCTGTTACAAATCTTGGAATAAAAATGGACTCTCATCTTACATTTGAAAATCACATTAAGCATCTGTTTAAAACCTGCTTCTTCCATCTTCGAAACATCTCCAGACTTCGCCCATCTCTGACTTTTCCTGATGCTGAGAAACTCGTCCATGCCTTTGTCTCCTCCAGGCTCGACTACTGCAACTCCCTGTTTATTGGATTTTTTTTTCAACCTTGCTCTCGACGGAGGCAGTCGCAGCCCTTCCCTCTCCCGTCCTTCCCCCCCCCCTGCTGCTGGCAGCTCCTCAGCTAAGCACCTCGAACGCAAATTAAGATGGATTGGAGGTTTGGGCATTCGATTCTACAAACAAGATCTCTACAGAAGGAACGGCACAAGGGGAGCCTTTCCACCCTCACAGAGTGACGGAGGATACGCCATGGATTCCGCCATGGATTCCGTGGATTCCTGGGAGTGCTCTGTGGAGGTGAAGAATCTTGGATTATATTGGATTATGATGGCAGCGCTTTGCTTTTTGGCGTTTGTGGAGCACTGGTCTATCGCAAAATGAGGGAGACTTCAGCAGGACTTAAGTGCCTGGAGCACCCGACGTCTGGTCTGCGCCGTGACCTCGAGAAATCAGCTGTTTGTGAGCTTATCCAGAGGGTGAACAGATCACCCACGGATTTGGACTCTGGACGCTGTGGTCAACATCAGAAATCAGCTGTTTGCGAGCTTATCCAGAGGGTGAACAGATCACCCTCGGATTGGGACTCTGGACAGCTGTGGTCAACATCTGAGGTCAGAGCTTGGATCAGTGGAAAAAGTCCCGAATTGGATCACTTTGGAACAGAATCGCCCTTACAGACTGAAGGCCACAGAAATTACAATGTGTGCCTGATGTGAAAATATTTGTCAATTCTTATCTGACTCCCTTGGAAACAGCCTTGGGAAAGGTTGGATATCTAATTTCTCCTGAGATGTGCTTACTGTGGACAAAATAGCTGCTGTCTTGTCTTGTCTGCTACCCCCCCTCCCGGAGAACTTTTCTATGAGCGTTATCGGAGGCATCCGGAATGTATCATGGACAGATCCTCCCTGCCTCAGTCTCAACATGCAACATGTAACTGTCCTTATGTGCTTATGTGCTTATGGTATGGTTTTTACTGTGTCATGCGGTGTCTTGCAGACAAAATGTGATACTTTTTTTTTACCAATGCTGTAACCCCCATGGTTCCTTACCTTTTTTTCACACCTTTGACCTTCATCCCGAGACGGATGAGAGAGGCCGCGCTGAAGAACATGTCATGTGTTTTGAATAAGCAGCAGCTTTACATACTCAACCCCTCTCCTGGATGACTGTGTATACATAATCACGTTGCATTGGTGAGAACTGGTGCAATGTTAATAAAAGCTCTTGTATCTTGTATCTAAAGGACATTCTTGCACCATATTCATCCACCCGGTCTCTACGATCACAGAACAGTAATTTACTTCATATTCCTCGGACCAAATTGAGGACCATGGGAGACCGAGCATTCTGTGTGGCTGCCCCCCGCCTGTGGAACTCCCTCCCTGACGACCTGAGAGCTCCACAGTCACTGGTTGACTTTAAAAGCAGCATAAAGACCTTTCTTTTTAAGCAAGCCTATTCTGCCTCCACATGATTTTATCTTTGATCTTAGCTGATATCATTATTGATTTTACTTGATTTTATCACTTGTTTTATTTTATTTATTTTTTAAGCAAGCCTAATCTGCATCCACATGATTTTATCTTTGATCTTAGTCGATATTATTATTGATTTTATTTGATTTTATCACTTGTTTTATTTTGATCTTTGCTTTGTTACACTTTGTAGCACTTTGAGATTTTTATTAATGAAAAGTGCATTATAAATGGAATTCATTATTATTATTATTATTATTATTATTATTATTATTATTATTATTATTATTATCTGTAACATCTTAGCTTGTGCGTCTATTTGTGCACTGCCATCTTTGTGTTACCTTCATGTCAGCAGTTGTCAACCAGGGTAGGATGTGTGAGAAAAGTGGAGCATGCTCAATTCACACAAGGAGAGCTGTTGGTCAGGCTACTTCTTGTTGTTCTGTAAAATAATTATTGAATCAAGTGTTTACTTATGTAGGTACCATATTTTCCGGAATAAAGGTTGCACCATTATATAGATCGCTTTGTCCAATTATTGCCAAAAAATTGGAAAAATCCATAGACGGGTCGCACCTTAATATAGATCGCACCTACGTCACCATCGACGTAACGCGTCATCCACCGCGGACGTGACGCGTCACCGCTGAGACAACCCGGAAATGTGGATGGAGCGCACAGCAAGGCTTTAAGAAGATTAACACGGTAAAAACAATTAATTGTTTGCTAAAAATTATAGCAAATATGTGTCTGAGCTGAAGTGAAATGAGCTGGATTTAAAAATTTGTTTTGCTACTTCTGATGAAACAATACGTGCGCGCGCAACGAGCGGAAACCCTGCGTTTCGTTAAAATTTAACAACAGAAACACCTAAAAAATATATTTGTTAGCTGACATTATAGCACAAGGGTTCCTGAGCTTAACCGTTCCTTAATAAATTCACGAAATGGTCTAATCAGCTGGATTTTAAAAAGTGGTTTCGCCAGGTGCACACGCGCAGGTGGGACGGCTTTATTTCTTTAAAATTTAACAAAATAAACGCTTAAAAAGATATATTTCTTAGCTGACTTTATAGCACAAGGATTCCTGAGCTTAACCGTTCCTTAATAAATTCATAAAATTTTCAAATCAGCTGGATTTAAATTGTTTCGCTTTGACTTCTTCCAAACAGTCTCGTGCGCTGCGAAAATTAATTATAAATAAATCGAATTTTAGCTCAAATGTCTCATACAGGTCAACAGTTTGTAAATGAACACCAAATAATTATGCTCTGTAAGCTGAAAGAAAATCTGCGGTGTGGTTTATGAGTTATTTAGACAAATAACATCCGTTTTGGTAGCTACCGCTAACAACAAACAACGATAATAAAAGATAGATTGTTTTATATCTCAAACATCTCATAAAGCTAGTCAGTTGTAAATGTCCATGCAGTGATTACATTCTGTAAGTTTGATAAAAAAAATATGTCCTGTGGTTCTTGAATTATCTTGCTAACAAACAGCTAACAAACACAACAAACAGAAGTTACCTCCAGAGCAGGAGGCCGGGCAGCAACAGAGTCAGTCCGAGCAGAGGAGGCTTTTTTAGGACACATGAGCTGGAAACGGTCGGTGGACTCTCTGATAGTTTTCTCTAGCAGACAAAAGTGGTACTGCACCATTTTTTGTCCAAAATGAAAAACGGTCATATCTGAGCCAAAATTTGGACTAAAAATATGGGAAAAAATCCATAAACAGGTCTCACCTCTCTATAGGTCGCAGGGCATGCAAATTAGGCAAAAAAACGTGACCTATAGTCCAGAAAATATGGTACACACATATATAAAGGCATTTTAAACACTTTCCACACTCTTGCAATATTCTAAACCAGGGGTTCCCAAAAATTTTCCATGCCATGGACCCCCATGATGCATTAGCTTCTGGCCGAGGCCCCCCTCACAAACCCACAAACAATGCTACAAAATATGTAAAGAAACATCAACTTTTAGCATGTTTAAACTTTTATTTACTATATTCAATCAACAGTTGCTGAGCATTAAAATGTTATTAACTAACATTACCACCCTGTAGGATGTTCCACTTGCTAGCCAGAAGAGAAACACAAGGGTCTCAATTGTGGTTCCCCAGCCATGCCGTCGATCCAGGTTCAGGACGTGAAGCAACACTGCCAGAGACTCCCTGCTCAATCTGAATTATTAACTAACATGTTTTAAACACTGTAATATATTCCCACTGAAAAAAAAACAAGAACTTTTCGACAAACTGTTGACCAGAAGAACAAAACAAAAGAAATCTAACCTCTTTCTCAAGCGTGTTCTGGAAATGATAGATACAGATTGCCCTAGTAGGCAATTTTTTTTATATATTTTTTATAATTATTACTATTATTTTTTTTACTTTTTAAAATATTCTCTCCAGCTTTCTGGGGCTCCCCTAGCGCCCCCTGTTGCCCTCCCAGGGGGGCACGGCCCCCACTTTGAAAAGCACTGTTCTAAACTGTTTCTAAAGTCTAAACACTCAGAGAACAGTATGTCATGTTTTCAGCTCTCTGCCTCAGCTGCTCTGTGCCACCTGCAAGTGCTCTCAGTCACGCCCACTTCTCTGCTCTGCACAGAGATCAGCTGATTAGCTGCAGGTGGAAACTTGTCCTGCAGTGTGGGCTGCACGCATGTGCAGCAGGTGCTAAATAATTTTAAATAATTTATTTTAAATAAAAAATGTCATGTCGTTTGTTTGGCTCATCCATCAATCAGCAATTGTGTGTCATGTCCAGTCTTACTTTGAAAATTCATAATAGAGGGAATCATCAAAAAACGAACCACAAAATAGCGAGGGACAACTGTACATCAAATTTTTGCTCAGTATTTGTAAAACTGAAACCACTTACTTGTTGATGTTAATCACTATTGCAGCACTGCAATACAGGTAGTCCCCGATTTACGAGCGCTCTGATCTACGAGGTTCCAGACTTACGAGCTGGCGAATTTTTGGAAAAAACGCAAAAAATACTGAGTTTTCATGTGTTTTTTCACCACAGTTCGTTAGCTAAACATGTGGACACACGTTTCCGATCATTTTTATGCACTCATAAGCAGTTTTTTGATGAAAAACGAGTGTTTGTAGTCGCGCTAGCGAAACCGTTCCAATTTACGAGCGAAATTCCGGACTTACGAGAGACATGGCAACCGTTCCGAAATACGAGATTTCCGGTTTACGAGCGCCTCGTTGTAACGGATCTCGCTCGTAAATCGGGGACTACCTGTATGTCCCTGCTCTGATAATAAACCAGTGGTGAATGTTCTCCCAATCCCAGATCTGTCAGCAGCCAATTGGGATCAGTTTGAAAATGCTGGTTGGTTGTTTCTGATGGGCTGCAGCCATCTGACCTGGACAGTTCATCTGCAGCGGACCCTGAACATTAGACCATCAGTACAGAAAAGGAATGATAGAATCATCCAACAAACACGTGACTCTGTAGAGCAGTCAGTCATGCTGTTGTGCAGATAATAATTAAAGGAGTGTTCAAAGAGTTAATCAGCTCACTGAAGGCAAAACCGCTTCAAAAGGTGGGAACAAAATCATGACTATTTTATTTGTCTTAAGTCAGTTTTTGTCACTGAACTGGTAAAATGGTACAGTAAAAACTAAAAATAAAATAAGGCACCTATTTGATTTAAATAAAGTGTTTACATGATGTACACATAATACATTTAGAGTTTTAATGGTTTTATGTTGATCAAACATTTAAGAATGTAACTCACTGAATGAAACTTTTACAAAATCATGGTTTCATAACGAACATTTGTGTTATTTCACAGTGACACCGGGTCAACACAGTCTCCACTTTTCAAAATAATGTCACTCATTTTGATTGAGTCATTGAAAGAATCTGAGTTAGTTATTTAAGGTTTAATAGGATTGGCCTTCTTCTCTCCAATGTGTCAGTCAGCACAACAAACTAATCACAAGTTATGTTAACCAAAACTTTCTCTAACAAAATAGCTTGTTAATTTATTGCAAAATAAAACCAATGTGTGTCACCTTTACTAAAATGTAAAATTGATCAAACTCAGGCCTGGATACAAACATATAAATAAAAATTCTGCCTGCAAATATTATGTTGACTGTGCCTAAATAGAAGAAACTATAAAAAAAAAAAATTGGTTTCTTTTGAAAAAAGTCATGGTTTTGTGTGATTTTATCTAATTAATAATAATTAATTATTGATCCAATAATTGTATAATTCCTCAGGATGGGAGACTGCAATGAGGTGAAGATTCAACAAGTCTGCTGGCTTCCTGATAGAGAACTTTATAGTAGGCTTTCTATATACCTTATGTGAATGTTCCTGTAAAGTGCCCTGAGACAACTTTGTTGGGATTTGGTGCTATATAAATAAACTGAATTTAATTGTTTTGCATTTCTTTATTAAAGTGTTTTGTTTGTGTTTGGGGGGAGGCGGTGTAACAGAGCGCTGAACCAATAAAACAAAAAAGGCTTTTTTAAATATTTACTGAAAAAATTAATGCATTCAAATATATTTTTATTTTTCCATCATATACCCAGAGGAGACACTTCAGTCCATAAAGCAGAAGACTCTTCACACCGTGAAGGCTGGTTCCATATATTAATCTGTTTATAAGGAGGAACCTTGACAAAGATCTACACCTATGAATTGTAAATAGTAAATGGACTGTATTTATATAGTGCCTTTTTATCTTATCAAGACACTCAAAGTGCTTTACACAACAATCTGTGTCCTCATTTACCCATTCATACAGCACTCTACTAGATCTCTACAAAGCTAATTGAACAAATCATTCTAAAGAGACTAATCAGTGCATTCTCACATTCATACACTGATGGGACACGTATAGGCAGTGAAGGGTTCAGTGTCTTGCCCAGGGACACTTCGGCATGTGACTGCTGGTGGATTTGAACCCCCAACTCTTACATTGGAGGACGACTGCTCTAACCACTCAGCCACAGTCACCATCCACTGTTACCTGGAGAAAAACCCTCACATGTACAAGAATGTAAAATCTGCGCAGGAAGGTCTCAGCTGGGAGTCAAACCTGCAACCTTTAACTGTTAGGCAATAATTAACTCTTCCACTGTGCAGCCTGATGCTGTTATCTAATGGAAAAGAAACAAACTGTATGCTGACGCATCAAAAAGAGATTTGAATAGTGAAGGTTTTTGTAGTTTCAGAGCTGAGTTTTTCTGGGCTCGACTTGAACAGGGAATGTTTTGGTGCAAGGTATTTGAGAGTTTAGGAGTTACGCTGTGGAGAAGAACAAAGATTTTTTTTTTCCTTGTCTGAGGTAGCACAGAGTGATGAATCCTGATCAGTGGAGGGAGCAATTTTATGGTAAATGGACTGCACTTATATAGTGCCTTCCTATCTAATCAAGATACTCAAAGTGCTTACTACAGTCTGTACCCTCATTTACCTCTACACCCACATACACATACACATACATACAGCACTCTACTACATCTCTACAAATCTAATCTAAATCTGCAGAGACTAATCAGTGTTTTAGCTCACATTCATACACTGGTGGAACACACATCGGAGGCAATGAGAGGTTCAGTGTCTTGCCCAGGGACACTTCAGCATGCGACTGGTGGTGGAATCAAACACCCAACTCTCCCATTGGTGAATGACTGATCTAACCACTCAGCCACAGCTGCCCTGATGTTTGTGCAATGGTGGGGCAAGGAGGTGGCCAGTGGTGACCTTGGTCCCCATCTTCGCACAATACAATCATTTGAAGAAACTATACTTTGCAATCTAAACACAAATGATATGGATTCAACCTTTACTTATACAGGTTAGTCTCATTGAGCCTTGAGGACTAATTTACAAGAGTGACATGTTTTAAACAAAAACACAGATGAGGTACACAACAATAAACCGTCATAAAAAGCATATACAATTGAAAGTAAATAAAAGTAGTGATATAAAATAAAATAAAGCTACAAAATGAAACAAGGTAAAGTACTGAAAACAGGAACATGTCTGCACTGGTTTTTGCATTGAACTTAACAGATGTTTAAAATCCCTTAGGCCCTGTTTACACGGACACTGTGTGGGGGAAACGGAACTTTTGGGTATGTTAATTAGGTTGAAAGTTTTGCGTTGACATGGGCGAATTCTGTGGATACGACTCTCTCCCCCCACCCCCCGTCCTCATGACTTCACTGTAGTTACCATGCTGGGCCATTAGATGGCGCTGTGATTTTTGGAACCTTCACTACTGCGCACGCGTGCTGCCTGGGGTAAACAGAGCAGACGAGGCAGCCTGTTTTCCTCTCTGGCTAAAAGTTCAGCTACTACAAGTTGTTGTCAACAAGTTAACAACAAGGTAAAGCTGGATTTTGGATAAGAGTCAACAGATTTGACCAGGGCTGGACTGGGACAAAAAATCGGCCCGGGCATTTTGAGCAGAGTGGCCCACAGTGATGGCATAGTTACATTGAAAAAGTAACTTAGTTAAGTTACTGATTAGTCCTTGGGAAAAGTAACTTAGTTAAGTTACTGATTACTTGATTTGGACAGTAACTAAGTTAGATTACTAAGTTAATTTATTAGTTACTTTCAGCAGCTGCTAACAAGAACCCTCTGTCACAATACATAAAAAATTTAAATGTTTTAATAAAATCTAAAAAAGCTAAGTCTGGTCCTCTGGACATTCAAAAAATAAAACAAAACAAAGCAAAAAAAATGTAGAAACGTTTCGTCTTTCGTCCGAAAGACTTCCTCAGTCTGAGTTGCTGTGTTCAGCTCAGTCTTATAAATAGCACCCTCCCACAGTGTTGCACAACCAGTTGGCTGATGACAGCCTGAAACCAGTTGCTCACATGATCAAGGAGGGCCATCAGCCTAACAATGGATCATTAGCACCCTGATGGTTGTTTGCTATTCACAGAGGGCTGAGTGATACTAGCAATAACAGCATTGTAAGAGGGGGACAGTTGAACCCGGAGGCCTCCACCCCTGTTTAATGATGGACGGTTTCTTTTCACAAAGATGGCCTCCTTTACTCCTCTCTCAAACCATCGTTCCTCTCTATCAAGGATGTGAACATCTTCATCCTTGAAAGAGTGACCGCTGGCGTGGAGATGAGTGTAGACTGCAGAGTCCTGACCTGATGATGTTGATCTTCTGTGCTGGGCCATCCTTTTGGCCAGTGGCTGTTTAGTTTCCCCGATATAAGACTGATCACAGCCCTCCTGACACTGAACAGCATACACAATATTACTCTGTTTGTGCCGGGGGACTGGATCTTTGGGATGAACCAGTCTTTGCCGTAATGTATTTTGGGGTTTAAAAGCCAAAATATTCTATCTTATATCTGCAGTCTAATGTTGGGGGGGGCAGGTTGTTCCAGAGTTTCCACAGTGAGTGGGTGATATTTACAAGACTGAGCTGAATACAGCACCTCAGACTGAGGAAGTCTTTCTGATGAAAGATGAAACGTTTCTACAATTGTTTTGTTTTGTTTTTTGAATGTCCAGAGGCCCAGACAAGTTAAAAAAAGTTAATAAGATTATAATTTTAAATTAAAAAGGTAATAGTACAGTAATCGTAAAAGAACAATACCTCTTTTTGAGCAGTTGAGGTGGTTGAATCTCTCATCTCTCATCATCAGGGCTCCAGGACATGCTGACACTATCAGTCTGAGTTTTTTCATAAAGTGCTGAAGTGTTGACGTGATGGAAGACGTCTTAGCAGCGTTTAGTAAAGCCTGCACATCAACAACATTTCAGACATGATTCAGAGATCATTAAAAACTCCTACAATTTGTGTTATTGATCTGGAATGATTTGAATTACCTGATAAAAGTTGCAGCTGCTGTGATCGGTGTTTACAAGCTGTTTTCTTCGTTCACGTTCGGATGATGTGGTTAGTCCGTTCAAGTGACGTGTTGCTGCTGCAGGTCTTGTGAAACCGCGTCCATGCACAGCTTTAATTTGCGCTGGTCTTTTAACAACAAAACAGGAGACCGCAACAACATGCTAATAATGCTAACGCGTGCTTGCAACTTGATGCCGTGCTGAAACTTAGGTCGCATAGAGCAGACGTCACGTCACTCCTTGAGTCCTGTCTCGTCCTCCTCTCAGCTGCAGGTAGGGGAGGAACTTTTCCTCAGCTCCGTGTGAGCACCTCAGTCCAGTTTCTGTCAGGCACGCTGGTGTCAGGTTTCACAACCGCAGCAGCTTGATGGCGAGTGAAGGGGAGGGGCTGGTCGGAAGAGTGCTGAGAGATTTCATTGGATTAGCTCGATGTCGTTCAAGAAAATCAACCAATCGGCCGTCGCGATTGACAAAAAAATAGCTATAATTTATTTTTTTGGTTCATGAGTGACAGGACCGCCCGGGCGGCCCATAAATCGCAGAAATCACCGACGGCCCACCGTGCATTTGCCCGGTATGCCCGATGGCCAGTCCAGCTCTGGATTTGACACCAAGTGGGACCGCTACAAGCTGCACACCAGCTGCTGAATGGACCGGAACCGAGTCAACATGTCTGACTTTAGTCCGTGAGAATCAGCTGATTTACAGCAGCGCTACAAGGTAAACAATGTTCTTAATAATGTTTCCTTGTGTTTAGTTCGATCACAGAACAACCAACTGAGGTTTTATTTTTATTTTTTTCCTGCGAGGTCGAAGCTGTTCCACGAAGCGGACCGGCGGTTCGGATGTGGGTCCAGTTTCCACCAGGATGAAAACAACAGAGTCCAGTTCATTAAAGTTCGGTTAACGTGTTTTTAAAAGTGTTCAATTTAATTCTCAGTGTTTGTGACATGAGTTTGTGGTGTTGAATAAATAAATAAATTAAAAATCAACCTGGTGTCTTCATTTTCAACATGCAGCATGTTAGGCATGACGTAACGAGTCCAGATAGCTTCATTTAGCTCAGATAAATTTAAATATCTCCCACGCTAACATAAATACTGTTTATTATTGTTAAACTGTTAATATATAGCACATTTAGTATGTTATAGTGCAGCGTGACACGTGAAATGTCCGACTGCCTCGTTAACAGAGACAACTGGATCCAGGCAGCTGGCTCTCTTCCAACACAGATGCAGGTAATGCCTCTTACCCACCGCACAACTGCAAACGCTCCTGCCGTCCCCTTTTTGCCGCTGGTCACGGTTCCACTGAACCACTGAACACCGTCTGATGACGTACACTAGGGGGTAGCAGAGGGAGGGGTCTCTGGCTTGTTTTCCGGGTTCAGTTGTTGTTTTAACTGCACCTCCGACGGTCTTCGATGAGATTAAAACTTTTTTTTATGTTTGGGGTGATCTACACTGGAGAGGACAGCAGCCTGTCAGCAGCAACTGTAAAAAT
>JBBPBX010018920.1:6059-27983 GCA_038048925.1 Garcialebias charrua
ATTAATACTGACCTCTTTACCTTAATTAATTTACTTATTCAGATTGAATAGTAAATTCACGGATTCTGTTCTTTTTCAGTTTACCCAATATTTCTGTGATCTTTATGATGGATAAATAAACAGAGCCATTAAGTGACAATGGACATTGACTTAGTTTGATATGTCAAAGAGACACTATCATTTATTTAAAATAAATCAACTAAATTAACACCATTACACTTGATTGACATGATTTCACTTTCTTTCAATTCAGATACGTCAGCACACTTAAATTTAACACAACAGACATCAATATTGGATGTAAACATATTTAGTCTGAGGGCTCTTTAAACTTAAAATAGTTTCCAGCTTAGATTGAGAGGGGAAAGAGTAGGAGGAAAGATTTAAGAAGAATTGGGAGGTTAAGAGAGGAAGTTTATCTTGCATTTATGAAACCAGATGACACTCTTCCGTACGCGTCCAGCTAAGATATCATCACACCTCCAGCAAGCAAACAGCTGCTCCTTTACCTTAAGACGTCCGCCTTGGTTCTGGTAAAGAGCTGTGGTCAACTTTAGACTGACGAGTCGTCGGTCCCGCAAGTCCAAGCTGGACTCCACGCGTGTTTACCTTGTCGGTGTCGGTGATACTCGCTTTCGTCGGCAGAAGTCGTGACAGTCGTGGCTTCTTGGCTCAAGATAATTTATTCCAGGAAGGAATAACAAACGCTCGTTCGAGGTGGACTCATAACAGCCTGTTATCAGTCCTTAGCTGAAGACGCAGGTCGTTAGCTCTTGACCAAAACGTACCCAGCTCTTTGGGAAAGGTTCACATCTCTTTGAAATTCCCAGCAAACTCTGAAGCGTTCTCGCACAGTTAGAACTTAAAAAGCAGGAACAAAGAGAGGAGTGCACTTGCCTTATCAGGCCCAAGGTTACAGCCAGAGCAGAGGGAGATTTGTTTAGGAAAAGACAGAGAAGCTGGAGCCTTGTTCATGAAAAACAACGGATTAAACTGTCTTCTTATTTCTAAACAAAACAGTCGGGTCTCTGTGACCCGAGATTTCACCTTTAACACCGCAGTGAACACAACTCTTAAAGAATAACACAGCTTAAAAGCACACATCATGAAAATGACAAAGGTTATTCTTTTGATCACATCAGCCTAAAATCAAAGATAGAAATAGTCTCTTTTTGGTGACTATGTTATCAGATTATAGCTAAATGAATGATTTTGTAGTAAATGTCTTGCTTTACTGAAAGGTCAGTAAAGGTCATCACTGGACAGTTCAAAAACCTTAGTTTGACCCTGGGTAGGTCCATTACAAATGTTTTAACCTACATTATTAATATAAATTGAATAGTATGTAAGTAGTAGTAGTAAGGCGATCAATTTTCTTAATACACATTCTGTATTTGTAATATTGCATTTTAGGCCCTCTTCACACTGGATGTTGTCACCGCTGAGACATAAGAAATCAACCAAAACATGAATGATTTTTGTAGGACCATGGTGAGGACTTACGGTGTGTTTTAAAAATGCATTGGGGTCCCCCTTATGCATAGTGGAGGAAATGTCCATGATGGTTTTGAGCAAGTACAACATTTTTTATAGCAATATCAGTAATTTAAAATAAAGATGGAATCATTTCAGTGTTCTTTGTGAAGTATGAAGGAACACAGTGGCAACAATGGCAGCTCATGTGGGACCTAAATTCACATAGGTGTTTTGGTCATTGATAATTAAAACAGGATACAGTATACAGTACTTTGTATTACACTGGCCAAATTGGGCTATGACTGTGATTGTGACAATTTCATGGATGCATCTTAGCACAGACATGTTACACACAGCTGCAGCCTGAAACTATATAAATCTAGTGGTGTATAGAGCAAGGTGAGGGCAAATGTTTTGAGGACCCTCAAAAATTGCAAGAAAACGATCGGCCAAGCTAACATAGGTCATGAAGGGGCGTAGCGGGGTTCTCGTCTCGTGTGAACGAAGCCTCTTCTGCTTCAGTCTGAGAGGTTAACACCACATATTTGTAATGCCGTAAAATCAGAATACATATTTATGTCTGCTTTAAATAATGTAGATTAAAAAGCAAAACTGAAAAAAAAAAATACTTAGCTAAAAAAGAAACATTGCTGAAACTACATAAAATATAGCATTGACGATAAGTTTTTTTTTTTCCTTTTTGACATCTAACACAGCAACCACTAACAAAGCATGAGAATCAAAACCCAGAGGGAAAAAACAACAAAGCCAGATTTATCCCTGCATCCCACTGCATTTTTCTTAACACCACAAAATCTTCCAGCTCTAAGCCTTACGAAACTGATTTTACACAAGCATTCTGCAGCACCTGGAAACACACAAAAAAAATCTAGTAAAAATAAATGTAAAAGCAACAGGAGCATCTCTCTATCTCAATGTGTCTCTTTGCACTTTAGTCAAAAAACTGAACAAGCACCCACACTACAATTGATTGACCTCAGCAGATGTAAATGTCTTTCCAAAAAAAAAAAAAGTTTTCTTGTTTCATCTGCAGGCAGCCCAAAAACACTGAGCAGAAAGCAACAGGCAGCAGGAGGCTTAATTAACTCTGGAGAGAGCAGCTGAAACTAAATCTGCTAAATTCACCTTCAAGGCCACTGACGGTGGAAAATATCAAATTATGCAAATTAAACTTTGACTCATTAAATAATTGATCAACATATCAACTGTGCCTTCACTGGTATGTTGAGCTTTCACCCTGATATCACTGACCCTGAGCCTTACCTCCAGGAAGGGAATACAAAACTAAAAAAGACAAGTTGTGAAAAATCTACAAACTAATAAATGACAGACAGTCGGTAGTTTTATTCATTTCAGTCACAACCAAAATAACTGCCAGTTATATTGAAGGATTTCTGTGCCCTTAAAAAAAACCAAGTGGTTTTACCCAATCTTAAACACTGTAGCTGCATAATTAGTTAATTAAAATCATTGATGTAGTAAAATTATGTTGTTGTTTTTTTAACAGTGGAGTTCTCCTTTTTGGTTTGTTTGGTTCAATTTGTATTTTACAACTATTTGAAACAAAATGCAGTGATTGCTCTTTACAAGCCATAAAGCCACTATCATGTCAGCCCACTGTCAGCTTTCTTGTCCTGTTGCGGAGTGAAGTGGGGGAATTGAAAATACTGTCAGTTTACCTACAGTATTTCCATAATGTCAGACAGACACATGTTCACGCATGCATGTGTAAGTGTGAGTTTAATACATTGGAAAATGAGTAAGATACCAACTTCCATTTTGGTGTGTGGCTACATCTTGGCATAAGAAAAGTCAGTGTTGAAAACTGTGTGACCATGTCAAACTCCAAGATGATGCGGTCATATATGTAAACCAGCCACCCCTAAGCTTTCTAGTTGTATATTGCTTTAAAGCATAGTTTCCTCAAACAATTGGTGACATAAGCTTGTTTCGCTTATGTTTTATTTAAAACCAAGGCAATGTGAATCCATAATCATCCATCCATCCACTTTCTTTACCAGCTACTTCCTTTTTGGGTCACGAGGGTCACTGGTACCCATGTCCAGCTATCACTGTGCGAGAAGCAGGGTACACCCTGGACAGGTCTCCAGTCCATCACAGGGACATATAGAGGCAAACGAGACAACAATTCACTCTCTCACTCACACCTAGAGACAATTTAGAGTTACCAATCCATCTAACATGCATGTTTTTATCTGTGGGAGGAAACCAAAGTACCCGGAGAAAACCCACGCATGCACGGAGAGAACATGCAAACTCCAGAAAGGCCCCAGGACCGGGATTTGAAACAGGGCAACCTGCTCAATGAGAAGCAAGCAGTTCTACCAACTGCCCCACCGTGCCACCTCCATAATCATAATTTTGAAACAGTTCTTTAGCACATTTTACATGTAATATCTGAAGCCAAGCACAGTACACACTTATCTCATAAAGTTGGCGTGTACTTGTAAAGTTAACAGTGGTGTATGCTATACAAAGTTCTAAAAATAGCACTGTCACATTGCTGATGCTTCAGTACTCAATTGCTGTATGTAAGCCCCACTGACAACACTATGCCACTTCTGCATGTGTGAATTACCAAAGGAAAATGAATTTAGATTAAACTTTTTTTAATCAACAACAGTAAAACACAGAGTAACCAGTGTTTAAAATGGGCTTGAAGGCTTCTTGTAAGGCTTATGTGTGTGAGGACACATCATCTCTTATGGTGCTTTCAGACCTAATGCAACATTTGGTGAACTTTGTACCCCATACCAAAGTCTTGTAGAGAACCGTGCCAATTATGGGGTTTTAAAATTTAAAAAAAGAATGATAATTTTGAGAAGGCAAAATTTTAGCAAGCAAGAACTGGTTTGCGGTGGTTTCTGATACACTGAATCAAAAAGAAAGAAAACACATGCTAGAACTATTGTGAAGAAGAAAGGAATCTGAAAGTAAGAAGCTTTGTGAGCATAAGGACTGCAGTCAGAATAAATAAATACTGAGCTCACTTACACATCACATGCGTTTATCAGTTGCTTCACATGCTTGGCATAAGTCAGTATTGAAAGTGTTGAAAACTGTGTGACCATGTCAAACTCCAAGATGATGCAGCCATATATGTAAACCAGCCACCACTAAGCTTTCTAGTTGTATATTGCTTTAAAGCATAGTTTCCTCAAACAATTGGTGACATAAGCTTGTTTCGCTTATGTTTTATTTAAAACCAAGGCAATGTGAATCCATAATCATCCATCCATCCACTTTCTTTACCAGCTGCTTCCTTTTCGGGACACCAGGACACCCTAGGTCGCAGTTCGATGATCGACTTTGTTGTCGTCTCATCTGATCTGCGGCCGCATGTCTTGGACACTCGGGTGAAGAGAGGGGCGGAGCTGTCAACTGACCACTACCTGGTGGTGAGTTGGCTCCGATGGTGGGGGAGGATGCCGGTCAGACCTGGCAGACCCAAACGTATTGTGAGGGTCTGCTGGGAACGTCTGGCAGAGTCTCCCGTAAGACGGAGCTTTAACTCCCACCTCCGGGAGAGCTTTGAACACGTTCCGAGGGAGGCGGGGGACATGGAGTCCGAGTGGGCCGTGTTCCGCGCCTCTATTGTCGAGGCAGCTTATCGGAGCTGTGGCCGCAAGGTTGTTGGTGCCTGTCGTGGTGGCAACCCTCGAACCCGGTGGTGGACACCGGCAGTGAGGGATGCTGTCAGGCTGAAGAAGGAGTCCTATTGGGCCTTTTTGGCTTGTGGGACCCCGGAAGCAGCTGATAGGTACCGGCAGTCCAAGCGGCATGCGGCTCGGGTGGTTGCTGAGGCAAAAACTCGGGCGTGGGAGGAGTTCGGAGAGGCCATGGAGAATGACTTCCGTACGGCTTCGAGGCGATTCTGGTCCACCATCCGGCGTCTCAGGGGGGGAAAGAGGTACGCGACCAACACCATTTATGGTGGGGGTGGCGTGCTGCTGACCTCAACTCGGGATGTTGTGAGTCGGTGGGCGGAATACTTCGAAGACCTCCTCAATCCTACTGGCACGTCTTCCACTGAGGAAGCGGAGCCTGGGGACTTTGGGTCGGGTTCTCCGATCTCTGGTGCTGAGGTCGCCGAGGTGGTTAAAAAGCTCCGCGGTGGCAAGGCTCCGGGGGTGGATGAGATTCGCCCGGAGTTCCTTAGGGCTCTGGATGTTGTAGGGTTGTGTTGGCTTACGCGACTCTGCAATATCGCGTGGACATCGGGGGCAGTTCCCTTGGATTGGCAGACTGGGGTGGTGGTTCCCCTATTCAAAAAGGGGGACCGTAGGGTGTGTTCCAACTATAGGGGATCACACTCTTAAGCCTCCCTGGTAAGGTCTATTCAGGGGTTCTGGAGAGGAGGGTCCGTCGGATAGTCGAACCTCGGATTCAGGAGGAGCAGTGTGGTTTTCGTCCTGGTCGTGGAACACTGGACCAGCTCTACACCCTCAGCAGGGTCCTGGAGGGTGCGTGGGAGTTTGCCCAACCAGTTTACATGTGCTTTGTGGACTTGGAGAAGGCATTCGACCGCGTCCCTCGGGGGGTTCTGTGGGGGGTACTCCGGGAGTATGGGGTACCAGGCCCATTGATATGGGCTGTTAGGTCCCTGTACGACCGGTGTCAGAGCTTGGTCCGCATTGCCGGCAGTAAGTCAGGCTCGTTTCCGGTGAGAGTTGGACTCCGCCAAGGTTGCCCTTTGTCACCGATTCTGTTCATAACTTTTATGGACAGAATTTCTAGGCGCAGCCAAGGTGTTGAGAGGATCCGTTTTGGTGACCTTAGAATCGCTTCTCTGTTTTTTGCAGATGATGTGGTCCTACTGGCTTCATCAGTTCGTGATTTACAACTTTCACTGGAGCGGTTTGCAGCCGAGTGTGATGCGGCCGGGATGAGGATCAGTTCCTCCAAATCCGAGGCCATGGTCTTGAGCCGGAAAAGGGTAGCATGCCCTCTCCGGGTCGGGGAGGAGGTCCTGCCCCAAGTGGAGGAGTTTAAGTATCTCGGGATCTTGTTCACGAATGAGGGAAAACTGGAGCGTGAGATCGATAGGCGGATAGGTGCAGCGTCCGCAGTGAAGCGGGCGCTGTACCGGTCTGTCGTGGTGAAGAGAGAGCTGAGTCAAAAGGCAAAGCTCTCAATTTACCGATCGATCTACGTTCCCACCCTCATCTATGGTCATGAGCTTTGGGTTATGACCGAAAGAACAAGATCTCGGATACAAGCGGCTGAAATGAGTTTTCTCCGCAGGGTGGCTGGACTCTCCCTTAGAGATAGGGTGAGAAGCTCAGTCATCCGGGAGGGACTCGGAGTAGAGCCGCTGCTTCTCCACATCGAGAGGAGCCAGTTGAGGTGGCTCGGGCATCTGGTTAGG
Organism: Garcialebias charrua; assembly: GCA_038048925.1. Classification (NCBI taxonomy): domain Eukaryota; kingdom Metazoa; phylum Chordata; class Actinopteri; order Cyprinodontiformes; family Rivulidae; genus Garcialebias; species Garcialebias charrua. The sequence goes on from JBBPBX010018920.1 coordinate 12,946, forward strand.
ATGCCTCCTGGACGCCTCCCTGGTGAGGTGTTCCGGGCATGTCCCACCGGGAGGAGACCCAGAGGAAGACCCAGGACGCGCTGGAGGGACTATGTTTCTCGGCTGGCCTGGGAACGCCTTGGGATTCCCCCGGAGGAGCTGCTCCAAGTGGCTGGGGAGAGGGAAGTCTGGGCCTCCCTACTTAGGCTGCTACCCCCGTGACCCGACCCCGGATAAGCGGAAGAAGATGGATGGATGGATGGATGGAGAACAACAACAACAAAAAAGTTCAAATATTGTCAAAAAGTTTAGATAATGCTTCTTCATGGCATTATTTTCTCAAAGATGCTTGTGGAAGGGTGAGACGCCCACACACCTTTACACACTCATAGTGCAATATACTTGTGTCCATCTGCTTATTACATGATACCAGAAAGAGAATAAGTCAAACCTGTATTTACTTCAATTTTAAGTATTTAAAGACAAAGCAAATGTAATGTATTATTTATTGATCTGCTTCCAGATCCATTCAAAATTATTTTACCACAGAAATAACATTTATTATTACTTATAAGATAATTATAAATGATATTACCATGTTATTTGATATTATAATGCTCTGATATCAGTGTTTGTAAATCAGGCACCAGTAGACAATGGGCTGGATGCTTATCACCCACTCATAAGAAAACTTGAAAATGGCCTCTATCAAATCTTGATAGAGAGTATTGCTAGACTGAGAGATGGGTAAAGCGAGCCATCTTGTGAAGAAAAACTGCCCATTGTTAAACAGGAGCAGAGACATCCATGTCCAATGTTCCCCCTCTTATAATGCTGTTATTGCAAGTTTCACTCAGCCCTCTGTGAATTGCAAGTGGTCATCAGGGCACTAACGATCGTTTGTTAGGCTCATGGTACACTTTTTGCATGTGAACAACTAGTTTTGACTGTCACCAGCAAACTGGTTGATCCACTATGAGAAGGCACTGCTTATAAGATGGAATTTGCTTGAAGCTCCTCAAACAGAAGTGTTTTGGACAAGAGATGAAAATTTTCAACAACAAAAAAAAAGAGTACGTCCAGAGGACCTGACTCAACCTTATTATATTTATCTACCTGGATTATTGAGCATGCATCAGGATATTTCAAACCACTTTGGCCAGGAGTGTTTCAAACTAGTTTGACAGTTTGAGCAGACAGCAAGGATGAGGGCAGACTACAAGAACCACCTGAGGTTCAACCTCCAATGCAGACAGAGTGGCACCATCAACATGTTGAAAGAGTGTCATGAATGGGATAAGAACCTGTCTTCTGCTTTAATTTTGTCCGCTGAGTCAACCACACACCCCAGGCTGTGGTCTTTTCCTGCTGAGGTTAGTTCTCCAGTGGAGCTGTCTGGTGCTGAAGCTGACATTGACAGTCTGTCTGAGGCCATGCTGCAGGGTTGACTTAAAAACTCAGACAAGCTGGTTAAACTCAACTCCTGTTTGTTGTATTTATCTGATAATCAATGCAATTATGTGAGGAGTCTTGTTAATTTTTATCACTGTTTGTTTTCTGATGTGCCTTCCCAAGCTCATGTTTTACAACACGACATAGATGTATGTGGTTCCTCCCCAATTAAAAAAAACCCATACAGGGTTAATCCAGATAAAAGCACATCTGCAGAATCAAGTTGACTACATGTTGCTATTGCTGAACCAAGTTGTAATGCGTGGAGTGCACTGTTTTTGTTAGCCATCAAGCCTGATGGGTTGGACCATTTCTGTACGGATTTGAGAAAAGTTAGCAGCTTCACAAAGCCGGACTGACACCCACTTCCTCAGATGGAGGATTTTGTGGAACGGGTTGGTTCTGCAGCTTTTGTAACGAAACTGGATCTACTGAAAGGTTATTGGCAGGTCCCACTGACAGAGCAGTCCAAAGAAGTAATTGCATTTGAGACTTCAGATGCATTTCTACAATGCAATGTGATGCCATTTCATGTGTGTAATGCACCAGCAACATTTCAGCATCTGTTAAATAAGGTTATTTCTGGGGTGAAGGGCTGTGAAACTTATTTGGAGGACATTGTCATGTATTATGAGTCTTTGGAAGAGTACATAAAATGGCTAATCATAGTATTCCAAAAACTGGTTGATGCCAACTTGACTATAAACCTTGCAAAATGTGAATTTGGATGTGCCATAATGACCTATCTGGGTAAACTGGTGTGAAATGGACAGGTTAGACCAGTGTGCTCAAAAGTTGAGGCAATTTCCTCCTTTACTCTTCCCTCTTTACAGCGTNAAAACTCCATAACTGAGTTGACTCAAAGTAATGAATGAAGTATTTACTACAATTCAAAGCAACACTCATCAAAAAAAATAAATGAAAAAAGGGAAAAAAACAAAAACATCATGCTTATTTCTTCGCGTTTATGTTCACTTTGCATTTCAAAGGCAAGGCCTTCCCAACTCGTCACACTCCGGTTAACAGTTTAATCCTGACACGGATGGTGCACATGGCAATCCTTTGTGAGCAGACTCCTTAATGTCCAATTGCTGAATGGTAGGGAAGTGTTGAAATCAGCAGGAATGAATGAGGAAGGAAGGCACAGAAAAGGAGATGATCCATAGGATACTTTACCAGAAGTCACAACAATTGATTGCAATCAATAAGCAAGAGACATTAGTGAGTAGGTTTACGAGGGAAATAAAGTATGTAGAGAGCTGGTAGCCAAACAGTGAATGAAGATTAAACTCTTTTAGACTCAGCGTACTCAAAGTAGGTGTTATGTGCCTTGCTGTGCATCAGTGTTCTGTGTGTAGCAACAAAGATGGAATGGCAAGAATAAATGTGATAATTCTAAGCATCAGTAATTTGCTGTTTTGCAACTGAAATATCACTGGCTACATTGGCATCTAAGGTAGTCAAAGAGCTGAAGTAGAATGAATGAGTGCACGTCCTTATTGAACAACTGTTGCTTCTCAGATGATTATAAACTGTTGGTTTACCATTTGTAAATACAAAATGATGAGGCATTGGACAGCCTCAATTAGATGAACATACATTATTATTGGATAACTGTAGTGGCTTAAATCAGCCACTAGGGAGCACAAGCCTATGTGTCTCTTGTGCCGGTCCCAAGCCCCGGTAAATGTTAGGGTTGTGTCAAGAAGGACATCCAACGTAAAACACATTTTTCAAAACTAATATACAAGTTTATCTAAGTGGCAGCATACATGTACTGGATTGGTCGAGACCGGAGTTAACAACTGCCATTAGTGCTGTTGACAAACAGGGTGCCGGGGGAAATGATGCTACTGTTAGTGGATGTCCATGAGGAGGGAAATATTTCTGGAGAGAGGGAGAAGAGGAAAGTCAAGAATGCAGGACTGAGGGTGGCAACTGTAAACATGGGGACAATGACAGGCAAAGGTAGAGAACTGGCTGACATGATGCCGAGAAGGAAGGTGTTGATGTTGTATGTGTCCAAGAGACCAAGTAGGCAGCAAGGGGGCAGGGTTTAAACTGTTTTACTATGGTGTGGATAAAAAGAGGAATGGCGCAGGGGTGGTCCTGAAGGATGAGCTGACAAATACTGTAATGTTTTAGAGGTGAAAGAAGTGTCAGATAGGGAGATGTGTCTGAAGGCACAATGTCTGATTCTACAAAGTAAATGTTGATAGTTGTTATGCTCCACAAGCTGGATGAGAAGTAGAGGAGAAAGAAACATTTTGGAAGGATATGGATGAAGGGATAGAGTGAAGGGATAGAGTGATCAGATTAGGGCTGGGCGATATGAACAAAAATTAATATCTCAGTATTTTTTTAAACAAAAATCACGATATACAATTATTATTATTATTATTTTTTTCTTTCAGCTTTTTCCCTGCGTTAGGGGTCACCACAGCGATCTAGTCGCACGAAGATTTGGCAGTTGTTTTTACGCCGGATGCCCTTCCTGACACAACCACAGACCACCGAGCAACCACAGCCCTCTGTGTGGAGCAGAGAGCTGATATCTAGGGTTCCCGGGGGAGCAGATGGTGTGGGTTAAGGGCCTTGCTCAAGGGCCCAGAGTGGGGCAGATGAGGGTGGAGACAAGTGTGACCGCTTCACTTATCCCACCCACATCTTTGATGTTGTCGGTACCGGGGCTTGAACCGGCGACCTTCCGATCACAAGCGCACCTTCTTAACCTCTGCGCCACCACTCCCACAAAAATCACGATATACAATATATATCTCAATACTTTTTCTTTCCATAAAGTAATAAAAACAATATATTTGAGTCAAAGTGTTGACCCAATTGTCACACAGGCACATTTATTAATGGACGTAACAGTACAAAATAAATGCCTAAAAAATAAACTATTTACATATATTAAATAGTTTATTTTTTAGACATCTATTTACATATATTATTAAAGACCGTGTAAAGTGAAATTAAATGTGTGTTTTTATTTTGTCACACGGCATAAATATGTGTTATTAATCACCCATATAAATCTGACTGATTAAAAACATTGATTTCCTTATAAAATTAAGTCTCAAAAATCATGAAAAAACATAATTTTGCCTTGTTCTCAAACGCTGGGGGCGTGTCAGCGCGTGGGCGTGGTTTCAGCGGAGTACTGCCCCGTGTCCTGCCCCCAGTGAAGAACTGCGGTAAAGTGAGGATGTTCGCGAATGCTGGCAGCCTAATAGGAGTTCTCCAGCCCTACTCATTTGAACCTCCAGAGCCAGACTCAGACTCTGAGTCAGACAGTGACCATTGTGACGGTCGGCATAGTTCTTCACAGCCTGCATCAGAATGGTATTTATTTATTTTTTATTCAATGGATGTTAGCAAAATGTCGTGCTAGCATAGCCAAAGTAAGTTAGACAACCAGCAGGCTAAATAACATTGAACAGAACATAGTTTGCCACTTTGCTACACATTTTTTGTCAGAATAGTCACAGATTAAACTAGCAGACATTATCTATCCCGTTGTCTCGTAAGTAAACAATGTCCGACGTTTGACAGAGTAAATTATCTAAAACAAAATGTGTCTTCTTCAGCTGGGGGCAACTGTGGTTGAGAGGCTAGAGCAGTTGTCCTCTAATGGGAGAATTGGGGATTCGATTCCACCAGCAGTCACATGCTGAAGTGTCCCTGAGCAAGACACTGAACCCCTCATTGCCTCTGATGTGTGTCCCATCAATGTATGAATGTGATAAAGCGCTGATTATTCTTTGGACACATCTAGTAGAGTGCTGTTTGAATGGGTAAATGAGGGCACAAATTGTGTAGTGAGCTTTGAGTTAGGGATGTCCCGATCAGGTTTTTCTGGCCCCGAGTCCGAGTCCTTTAATTTTAGGAATTGGCCGATACCGAGTCCCGATCCGATACTTCTAAAATACATTTTTAAAATGAAGGGAAAAAAAAGAAACAGATCCAGATGTCCCTTAATTTTTATTTTATTTACCTTAACATTTAACAGAGTACTTCTGTGAGGTAGATTGAACAATCAAGTAATAAGATTTAAAATAAAATTCTTCACATTGAAGTTTAGTGCAACAGTATAAATGTCTAATTTAAAATAAGCAGCTCAACTTAAAATACCAGAACATGACCACAACCTGACCAGAACCTGACCACAACCTGACCAGGACATGACCACAACCTGACCAGAACCTGACCATAACCTGGCCAGAACCTGACCAGAACCGGACCAGAACCTGGCCAGAACCTGACCAGGACATGACCAGTACACCACAACCTGACCACAACCTGACCAGGACATGACCACAACCTGACCACAACCTGACCAGAACCTGAGCAGAACCAGAACCTGAGCAGAACCAGAACCTGAGCAGGCATGTAAACAAATAAGAAACTTAAAGTGTCAGTTTTATAAAATAAGGCTAGTAACATGCTTTTCTGAACAGCACTCCTTAACTCTCCTCCTGTGGCTTCACAGAAGGAAGTGTATGTTTTTCTTTATGAGATAAATATAAATTATAAAGTGTCTTGCAGCGTGAGCTGGCTCGTCTTCGGCTGGGTTGTCTGGTTAAACTCTGTGTATTGTGTCGGGTGTTTGTTTCTGATGAGCCTAATCAGGTTTGTTGTGTTTTTTTTTTGTTTTTTTTCCATTTATAGATGGCCTCCCTTCACACCTTATAGCCATCCTCTCACTCCAATATGTATTTTTTTTAATAGAGAGAAAGAAAGAAAAGAGAAAGTGAGACAACAAAACAACAATTGTCCACAGAAAGAGCACAAGGCAAACACACCAAACCTCCGTCCACAATCCTGCAAAGCACATGACAGAACACAACAACGAAACATACAAGCATAAAGACTGATAATATTCATGACCTTGCAAAAGATTTCTATAAATACACATACCCATACCTACAAATATATATACAATATACATACATATATATTTATATTCATTTATATACCCATCTACATACATCTACTATACATCCCTGCATCCATTTGTGTGTGGTTGTGAGCATGCATAAGTGAATAAGGTTCCTCCAATAGAACATTTAGTAGCGACTGTGAAGCATCAGAGACCCGTCCCCCCAAAGCCCGAGACAGACGAAGGGGCGATCAAAGCCCAAGACCCCAGGAAGGACCCCGAGCCCAGAGTCCCCAGGACCACCCGAACAGGACGAGCCACTCGTCCACTCCCCAGATCCGACCAAGTGGAAGAACCGGACGAACCCCACCAGGGACCACACACAATGACCCCCCGGGGTCAACAGCGACAATACACAGGCCCCCGCCGGAGCCCGCTGCACCGACGTAGCCCCAGGGCCGGTCACCGAGGCTCGGGCACCGGGGACGCCCATCCCTCAGGTCCAGACCTGACAGGACCAGGTTTTGGGTATGTTAATTAGAGCAAAAGATTTGCGTTGACACGGGCGAATTCTAGTGTTTACATGGATCCACTCAAATCTCCCCCCGCCCTCAAGAATCCCCCCCCATGAATCTGCTGTAGTTACCATGCCGGGTCGTTAGTTGGCGCTGTGAATTTTTGCGCATTCACCTAATGCACATGCGTGTTTCCTCTCAGTCTGTTGCTTTCTCCTGGGCTAAAAGTTCAGCTAACAACAACTTAACAACAAGTTAAAGCTGGAATTTGGATAAGAGTCGACAGATTTGACGCCAAGTGAGACCCGCTTCATCTAACAAGCTCCACTCCAGTCGCTGAGTGGACTGTGGACCAGAACTGATTCGATGAGGATGATGTTGGACTTTAGTCCGTGATAAACAGCTGAGTTACAACAGGTAAATCAACGTTCTTTTTTTCCCCTTTATAGATGGCCTCCCTTCTCACCTCACAGCCATCCTCTTCACACCAATATGATTTTTTTTAGAAAGAAAGGAAAAGACAGAAAGTAAGACCACAAAACAAAAATCCACAAAAAGAGCACAAGGCAAACACACCCAACCGCCGTCTGCAATCCTGCGAAGTACATGACAGAACACAGCAACAAAACACATATGCATAAAAGACACATAATATCCATGACTTTGCAGTAGATTATTATAAATATATATATATATATATATATATATATATATATATATATATATATATATATATATATATACATATATATATATATATATACATACATATACACATACATACATTCATATTCAGTCATATACCCATCTACATATCTACATACGATACCTGCGTGTGTATCCCTGCATCTGTGTGGTTGTAAGCATGCATAAATGAATAAGGCTTCTCTAATAGAACATTCAATAGTGACCGTGAAGAATCAGAGATCCGCCCCCCCAAGACCCGAGGCAGACAAATGGGGGTACCAGAGTCCAAGACCACAAGAAGGACACTGAGCTCAGAGCCCCCAGGGCCACCCGAACAGGATGAACCACTCACCCATCCCCCAGATCCGACCATAGGGGAGAACCAGGAGGGCCCTACCAGTGACCACACACAATGACCCCTAGGGGCCAACAGCGACAAACTCACAGGACCCCAACGGAGCCCGCTGCACCGACGTAGCCCCAGGCCCAGGCACCCAGGCCCGGGCACCAGGGACACCCACCCCTCAAGCCCAGACCCGATAGGACCAGAGGACCCCAGCCCCACCAGGCAGCCACCAGGCTGGGCCAACATATGCCCAAGTACCCAACCCCAGATGCCGAGGGCCCCAAGCGCGCCGGTAGGCAAGGGCATGCCCCGCCAGGGGGCCACGTGGTAGGAGCACGACACCAAGTAGCCTCAGATGTATCAGAGAGGGAGCAGCCTAAAGCCTGGTTCATACTTCTTGTCGCACGTCTTTTACCCCCCGTTGAGTTCCCAGCAATGACGTAATTGCATGTGTGTCACCAACCGCATTTGAGTGTTTATACTTTGAAAAGACTGGGGGATACATTATAGTGATCCCTCCCTCTTCCCTCCCAATTTATACGTCACGCACACTCCCACCGGACCACCTCGGCGATTTTCTCTTCAAATCTATCCATGTCAAAGTAAAAACAAAAAACGGCTTCTGGAAAGCCATTTTCGCACTGCACAGCCCTCCCCTGAATGAAATTCAGCTCGCGCTGAAAGGCGTAAATGCTCTGATGGGTGTGCGCTTCATGTTATTTATAAGCTGATTTGTAATCAGTTGTTAACAAAAATTTAACTCAGAAACACTAATATTCAGCTAACACATATTTTTGGGGGCGTTTCTGTAGTTATATTTTAATTAAATTCAGCTCGGGCCCACAAACTTTGAACCAATCACACGCTCCGAGCCGCATCCTCCGCGTTCGAGAGTTCTGACAGGGGGCCATGTACAAGACAAGCTGTCACCGGGGGATCGCAGCGGGAGTGCAGACGGAAGTTGTACAACTTTTTTTCACTCAACAGGGGGGTAAAAGACATACGACAAGAAGTATAAACCAGGCAATAGTCCCAGCCTGACAATTAAACATTCATACACAGACATACTCAATCAGACCCACCCTCATCCTCACTCACACAAATACAAACAATAACGACACGTTCCAGTCATAATCCCAATGCACACTCTATACCCCCCAGGTCCAAGACATACACCTGCCCCCTACATGGGGCAGCCCACACCCAAACCCAGGAGGTAGGCCCAGTCATTCTGGGGTGGAGAGGAGCCGACATCCAAGATTCGTACCAACCCGCGCCCTGCCGACAGGACAGGACACCCGAGCCCAACCAAATCAATGTTCTTAATAATGTTTGCTTGTGTTTACTTTGATCACACAACAACAAACTGAGTTTTTATTTTTATTTTTTCTGCGAGGTCGAGGAGCTGTTCGTTCAACAGGCGGACCAGTTCTGATGGGACCAGAATCCACCAGGATGAAATCATAGCAGAGTCCAGTTCATTAACGTAGTTAACAGTTCAGTTAACGTGTTTTAATAGTGTTCACTTAAATTATCAGTGTTTGTGTGACATACAGTATGTGGTGTTGAATACATAAATGAATAAATAATAAACCTGGTGTCTTCATTTCCAACTTTAAGAACACGCAGCACGTTACGCATTGTTTTAAATGATGTGCCAAGTCCAGATAGATTAATTTAGCTCAGATAACTTTATATGTCTCCCACGCTAATATAAATACTGTACTGATTATTATTGTTAAACTGTTATTATTTAGCACATATGTTATTGTGCAGCGTGACGCGTGAAATGTCCGCCTGCCTGTTCACCTGGCTGTCCGCGCGTGCGTGCTGCGCACATGTAGGTCAAACAAAAGCTCAGCGGGAGATGTTTATGTTATCAAAAAGCTCCACTGTGAGAGCTGAGTTCAGAAACCTTCGGATTCAAAGAGCCGGGCCAATGGTGTCGTGTAAACAATCAGCAGAAACGCAGAGAGAAAGGAGCGGTTTCACTCAAAATATGCGCAGTGTAAACAGCCCCTATGTCTCTTGGTTGGCCTGGGAATGCTGTGGAATCCTCCCAGAAGAGCTGGGGAAAGAGATGTCTGGGCCTCCCTGTTCAAGCTGCTGTCCCCACGACCCAACTTCAGAACAAGCGGAAGATAATGGATGGATGGATGGATGTAAAATGTTTAACTCCAGCCAATGACTGATGCAGTGGGCACTTTATCTTCAGTCTTTCAACTTGGATGTAAAACAGATAAAAGTTAATGGCAACATTTTGGCTGACACATCGTCTTGTTCCTTCTGCTGCTGCTGGATGTTGTGTGACCCCACCTTTCAAAATTTAAGGGTGGAGGTGTAACATGTCCCCATGTCAGTTATGTGAATGAGTGCCTAAAAAATTTATTTGCTTTCTCTAGACAGCTGACTGACTGAAAGTGTCTTAAAAGGATCAAGTTCGGTCTGCTGGACGAGCTACTTTGCGGATTTTCACCTAACGCAGGGGTCTCTGGAAACATAACCCCCACGATAGGCGAGGGATCACTGTAATACATCCAGCCTTTGACGGATGTATTAAAGAACTAAAAGTGGGCTTTAATCACTCAATACATAATAAAGTAGGCTAATTGTATTGACATTAACTATTTTGTCAAAAAACAGAATAAGTGCAGAAATTGAATTGGATGAATGCGTGCTTGTGGTTGTGATTTGAATAAAAAATGACTGTAAATGTCACCAGTAAAGAGTAAAGTAATGAGAAAGCATGAAATCAACCTCAACTGCACATCCTTCACAGGTGTGTTCAGCCACAGGACTGACGAGAGGCAGTGCGAACCTCTCATGCAGACACAAATGCGTGTGAGCGCGCGCGCGCGCACACACACACACACACACACCTAATGTCAGTGTGCAAAATGTTTGTTATGGATGAAAATAATAATAATAATGCCAGAGGAATATCCCAATGTGGGCGTGTTATGTTCGACATTACGACAAGATTGGACATTTATTCAAATGAAATATATAACTACACGAAAAGTCAGGTTTTTTTACAACATGATGTATTACCACAACAGTTGATTTAATTTTGCTAACTCTTTGGTGGTTTTGTAAAGCATTGATTTAGTTAAGCTACAATGTTTTTAGGTAATAGGTCATTTAACTGTTTTCCTTTGTTCATTTAGCTCTGACACTTTTGAAAACAATTGCTGCAGCTATTATTCTTAACAAAAAACATGAAGAAAAACTATTTGAACAGGACAATTATCTATTTTTTTAGCAGCTGCTGTGGAATCTGGCACCAAGTAATCAGTAACATCCATCCATTATCTTTACCTGTTTCTTCTTTTCTAGGTTGTGGGGGTCACTGGTGCCCACATCCAGCAGTCAATGTGTGAGGAGCAGGGTACACCATGGACAGGTTGCATCACAGGGCCACAGAAAGACAAATGAGACGACCAACCATTCACTCTCTCACTCACACCTACGAAGAATTTAGTCACCAATCAGCCTAACATGCATATTTTTTGTCTGTGGGAAGAAAACTGAGTACCTGGAGAAAACCCACACATGCATAGGGAGAACATGCAAACTAAACCCAAAAAGGCCCCGGCCAGGATTTGATCCAGTGACCTTCTCGCAGACAGGCACCAGCTCCAACTTATGGGCCACCGTGCAACCCTATAATCAGTAAAAGACTTTTGAAAATCCTAGAAGTTGTGAGAAGAAGCCTCTAAGGACCAGACATGTCCCTCCTTACACATCCTACAGATGTTCAGTTAAATGATTATCTAGAGAAGGGGTAAGCTACAATAGGTCAGAACCTCAGATCTATAGTTGTGGTCTTCAAGCCCTTTTAAACATTTTTTTTCAATGCAGTTAGGCATATTATCATGTTGAAAAGGTCAGTGTCATAAGGAGAAATTGTTTAATTGAAGGGACATACTCACTCTGCAACAATATTTGGGTTGGCAGTAGGTTTTTAAGTAACACAAGATGCAGAACCCAAGGTTTCCAAAAAGAACATTGTCCTGAGTGTCCAGCTCTTGCTGGCTTGCTCTTTTCCTTTAGTGCATTTTGATGTCCTGTGTCTTTTCCTGGAAAGTGGTGCACACATCCATCAGTGAGATGGGAAAAAAAACCTGGCCGGGTCACCTTTCTTCATTGTTCAGTCATCTAGTTTTATGGGAGTAAACAGTATTGACCTTTGTGCAACATTTGATCTTCTATTGTGTTAGTCAACACATTAAACGCCTTGGTTCTGCACAGTCATCTCTCAGCCTTGGTCATTCATAACCGTGTTGTCAGTTCAATAACTTTTCTGCCATTGTTCAGCTTTGGTATGTCCAGATTCACCTCTTAAAACTGGCTGTTCTGAATAAAAGGACATGGTTTAGAAGGGTGATGTGGCACTGTATTGATGAAATATTTGACCTGAAGCTCTTCCCTGATATTTCAATGAAATAAAATAAAAAATGCATTACACAGGAAAATAATGCCTCTTTCACATAAAAAGCCATCAATAACTTTGTTTGGGGTTCCCTTGACTTTAAGGGGTTTTGGACCACAGGGAACCCTTGACCTAACACTTGATGGTCCTTTTCAACCATTAAATTTAGATGATCTTTTTTTGACCTTGCACTAACAGTATTGTAATTATTGTTAATACCCATACCTTTCCATATAAAATATTTTAGTTTATTTTTCAGAGTAGGTTTTGGTTTAGCTCAAGAGGTGATGTAAGAAGAGGTGATAGGTCTATATGAGATCATAAGTAATCAGCCATTGGATGACTACACAAACTAAACCCTCTCCAGTATCCACATTATTAAAACTGCATGAGCACAGCTAAAGTAGAAGCTAGTAAATGTCCCTGTTGTCACAAAGTAGACTGATTTGTTGCAGGAGTTTTCACCTCCTAGGTCTTCTTCAGAATTTCTAGCTATGCTTTAGAAATTGGGCAAAAAGCCTGAAACATCTAAAACATGCGGTGGCCCTCAACTACAAGGATTGGATACCCCTGACTGAGGGCTTGTAAGCCCCACAGTGGAACTAATGTTCTTGAAACCCTCAATCCTTAAAACTCTTTGGTTTGAAAATGCCTAAAAAAGTACAAAAGACACAAAAAGTAAGACTATTGAATGAATGAATATTTGATTAAAATCACCATTAATGGTTATTTGTGTTTGGTTGTGAGAGTTTTTTTTTTGTCATTCTGATTGTACGATCGTGAACACAGTCCACAGATCTCAGTCCTCACCTCCTTCTACAGGTGTGCAGTGGAGAGCATCCTGTGCTCCAGCATCAACGTGTGGCATGGAGGCTGCACAGCTGCAGAAAGAAAAGTTCTGCAGAGAGTGGTGAAGGCTGCACAGAAGATGTTGGAGTCAGTCTCCCCACTATCACAGACATTTACACCTCCAGATGCAGGAAGAGAGCCACCTGCATCATGAAGGACCCCACTCACCCAGCCCGCGCACTTTTTGCCCCACTCCCATACCATACCATACCAGCTTTATTTATAGAGCACTTTAAACACCTACAGGACCAAAGTGCTGTACACACAACAAAACAATCACAATCAGGTAATAAAATAATTAAAATAAATAAAAGTCACATAATAAAATCTCCCCTCAGGAAGGAGGTTGAGGAGCATTAAGTGTTGAACCCCTGAGGAACAGCTTCTACCCTGAGGCTGTTAGACTCATGAATATCTAATCAGGATTATCTCTGTGGGGAAAAAAATCACTGTAATGCCACTTTGATTGTTGATATGTGCTGCTGATTATCCATGTTGCTGATTTATTTCAAGTTGCTGTGTTCATTCATACCCATCTGTTCACACAGACTCATGTTTGTGCTGCTGTTGTTCGGCATCTTGTTTTTGCACTGCTAGTGTTTAGCTTATTTCTTAGTTTATATCTTAGATCCTTAGTTTCTTTTACAATTTTTATTTTTGCTATTGTTGGATGTAACTGGGACCCTGTGTACACAAATGTGTTTCACCTCTTGCATCAGATGTGATGCCAATGACAATAAAGAACCTTAACTTGAACAGAAACAACAATAAGAATACCTTTTTCTAATAAAAGGCTAAATGAATTTAATCTATGATCAACTTCTGTGTTTAAAACTGATACTGATTTAATAGACTTTTAACATTTAGGCACAGGTAACGCCTGTGTGGCAGCAGCTCGAGGAAAAGGCAGCTAAGTTCAACAAAGTCAACACATCTTTGCTGTGCATTTTAGAATTTACAGTTCAGAGCCGACACACATCGATATGATGACTTTACTCACTCCTGTCCTTTTGCCTTATTGATTAGCTTTGTTTGCTGATGGTTCTGTAGGTCAATAAGCACCCTCTACTGGAACAAATGGTCAACTACTTGAAACACTTTATTTCAGACACCTGCTAAACACAACTAACTTTACAAGGCAAGTGCATTTAAAATCCACTCGACAGAGAAAACTACATACTCGGATTTAAGCCAGTGCATGTTTGACAGAGCTATTTTCTCAAGCTGAATGTCTCTTCCAACGAAAGTTTGAATTGAAACATTGTTATTACTGCATTTCTTCAATATGGGTTTATATGAAATAGAACGTGCTGCCAAAGAATAGGATAATCCACTCTTATACATTGTGTAAATTAGAATTAGCTCCACCTCAAACGTCTGGAAAGTGAAAAGCTGCTTAGAAGACGAGATCAGATAGATACACCTCTGTTGCTTCAGAGAGGACATTCAGATGGGAAGTCAATGCAAATTAATAAATAATACAGATAAAATCCGTGAAGCACTTGGTGGATTAGATGTTGCGCAAAAGCACAAAAATCCTCAAAAGGAGTAATAGGTGTATAATCTCAACACAGCTTTAAGATGGAACAAAAAGAAAATATTGAGTCTAGAATATAAAAGGGTGTACAAATAACATCTCATCAAACTTAATGCTTAAATTTAAAAAAAGTATAAGCTATAGTGAGTGAAGGGTCCTGTTAGGGGCTCACACTCTGCTGGACCTGTCTGTTGTGTCTGTTTCAGCAGCTGAGCATCATGCAGTGAGTCTTTTAGGGGACAGGTGTGTTGGTGGCATCCAAAGGGGGGTATGGTATACTCACCCAACACAAACACCAGAGAGATGATGTTAATCAGGAACATGTCGCGCCCAGCTGCAATCCCCCTGGTCATGGC
>JBBPBX010018921.1:0-11752 GCA_038048925.1 Garcialebias charrua
GTGTGTCACGGAACGGGATGGAAGTCAGCGTCCTATCTGCATGATAATGCGAAGTTAAGCAACTCTAGTGTAGTCTTGCACCGGCAAAACTAAAGGAACACTTCATGAAGATGCATAGAGATGGGGAACACAAGAACACAACGTTTGCTGAATTCAAGGTAAAAACGAGCCAGATGCTAATTTTAGCTTTTTAAGCAAATTCCACATTTCAGAGTCAGAGTCAGAGAGTCAGAGAGTCTTTATTGTCATTTGCACCGCATGTGGTACATGAGATGAAAAGGAGATTATGTACACGAGGTCCCAGTTACATCCAACAACAAATGAAAGAGAAAAACAGTAATAACATCGAGAACTAACTAAGAAAAACATCAACTAGTAATACACTAAGCCTAATATAGTGGGAATAAACAGCAGCACGAACATGAGTTTGTATGAGCAGATGGTCACAGATGGTCACAGATGAACACAGCAACAAGAAAACATATCAGCATCACCATGATGTGATATTTTGCAGTGTTTATTTTAATTTTATTTTTATTTATTCATGAGTCTAACAGCCTCAGGGTAGAAGCTGTTCCTCAGTCTAGTGGTTCTACACTTGATGCTCCTCAACCTCCGTCCTGAGGGGAGTGGGGCAAAGAGTGAGTGTGCTGGATGAGTGAGGTCTTTCATGATACAGGTGGCTCTTTTCCTGCATCTAGAGGTGTAAATGTCTGTGATGGTGGGGAGACTGACTCCAACAGACTTCTGTGCAGCCTTCACCACTCTCTGCAGAGCTTTTCTTTCTTCAACTGTGCAGCCTCCATGCCACACGTTGATGCTGGAGCACAGGATGCTCTCCACTGCACACCTGTAGAACGAGGTGAGAACTGGGCTGCTCAGACCGGCTCGTCTCAGCCGTCTGAGGAAGTAGAGTCTCTGATGACCTTTCTTGATCAGGCTGGTGGTGTTGTTGCTCCAGCTGAGGTTATCATTCATGTGTACACCCAGGTATTTGTAGCTGGAGACCACTTCCACTGCAGACCCACCTATTATCAGTGGGGCATGGGTGTGTTTGTTCCTTCTGAAGTCCACAATCATCTCCTTTGTCTTCTTCACATTCATGTGAAGATTGTTCTCTTTGCACCAGCTCTCCAGATGTTCCACCTCCTGTCTGTAGCTGGACTCATCATTGTTTGTGATGCATCCCACCACCGCTGTATCATCTGCAAACTTAACAATATGACAGCCTGGAAGTGTGGCTGTACAATCATATGTGAGCAGAGTGAACAGAAGGGGGCTCAGCACACATCCCTGAGGAGAGCCAGTGCTGAGGGTTATGGTGGAGGAGGAGAAGTTGTGGATCTTCACGGACTGTGGTCTGTCTGTTAAGAAGTCTAGTATCCAGTTACAAATAGAGGGGCTTAGTCCAAGTGTAGATAGTTTGTCTATCAGAGTTTGGGGGATCATGGTGTTGAAGGCAGATGTGAAGTCCACAAAGAGCAGACGCACGTATGAGTCCTTCTGATCCAGGTGGGTGAGAGCAGTGTGGACCACGGAAGAAATGGCGTCCTCTGTTGATCGGTTCTCACGGTATGCGTATTGATGAGGGTCCTCATTGATGTTGACGGTTGCCTTGATGTGGGACATGACCAGTTTCTCAAAACATTTAGCGACTATCGGGGTGAGGGCCACCGGTCTATAGTCATTCAGACCAGTCACTCAGACCAGTCAGACCAGTCATTCAGACCAGTCACATTTAATGCTCTTATTTCAAAAAATGTCAGCCTAATTCAGCAAAAATGTGCTCTCTCAACTTCATTCTGGTGATGCTTCTTTCTGCAATTTTAGCTACTTTTCAGCTGAATCTTTTTTTCTAATTTTAGATTTTCTTCAGATAATTTCCACATTTTTGTGCTCATTTCTGCTTCTTTCAGCCTAATTGGGCAAATATATTCTTTTTGCTTTCTTCTGCTAATTTAACTTTATTCTACCTTTTCAGCAACATTTTTTTAGTAAATTTTTTCTGGTTTAAGGTAAATTAAATTTTTTGTGGTAATTTCTGACACTTTCAGTGCACTCCTGCACCATTCTAATGTTCGGTGGTTATCCCGGGGACAGGTGCTGAATCGTGTTTTTGCCATGCGTGTGGAATTAGGCCTGTATTTGCAAGAGCAGCAACATTGTCATGCAGATTGCTTCAAAAATCCTGATTTCATTGTGATTTTAGCTTACATGGCTGATATATTTGCAGCTCTCAATCATGTCAATCAGCAGATGCAGGGTGGTGGTGTCAACATCATGCAAGCAGAAGAAAGCCTGAAGGCTTAAAAAAAAAAAACTACCGTTATGGAAACGACGAACCGAGCAAGGTGATGTTGTAGAATTTGGGGGGAAAAAATCATATTTTATAATATAAAATATGATTTTTTTTTCGAACCCTCTTTTTTAATATATAAAATTTATATATAAAGGACAACACCCACCATGACAGTAACAATTCACCATATAGGACAATTACTGTAATTTAATATTATGTCTATTTTCATTTTTGCATTTGGGCCAGGCGAGGGTTAAAAAAAAAAACAAAAAAAAACCCACTCCCGAATGAATCCGGAAACCTGGCCGAAGAGTCCCGAAGTGTCATGTGACTTTTGTTACATCTCCACCCAGAAGCCAGAAGGTAGGAGTGAGTTTCCATGGAGGTTTATGAGAGAGAGTGGAGTTAAAACTGCATATTTCCTGCATATTTCCTGGTGCATTTGTGTGTATATGGACCAGCGCTCTGATTTTATTTATTATTTATTTTATAACACCGCTGCGACCGTTGCTGCTCTCATTCTGCCCAGAGGAGCGAGCCGCGCGTTCTGCCCAGAGGAGCGAGCCGCGCGCGTCTCTGGCTCCTCGTTCCGCTGGTTCCTCGTTCCGCTGGTTCCTCGTTCCTTTGAAGTTCCTCGTGCCGGTGTAATTTGCTCCCTCGAGTGTATTTGCTCTCGTCAGCCTTGTTGCGGGGAGCACGGGTCGGGGAGCACGCGCCGCGCAGAGCTCAGCTGCGCGGCTGCCTTTCTGGTCATGGGGGGAGAGAATACAGGGTATCCACGGGGTTGTAAAAGGTATTAAAAGGTAGTAAATGAAATTAACACAAATTAAGGCCATTAAAAAGTATTAAAAAGTAATAAACGTCATCTGACGAGGTATTAAATTTTTTAAACCTACACAACTATATTTTTCTTGTTCTGTCGTCTAAAAAAAGGTCTGTGAATTTATTTATCTTTTCTAATTTTATGTTCCAAGTAGGACCTTAGCTAAAACAAAGACGTCATATCGTCAGTCAGTGTGCGCGCGCACCTACAGCTGGTATCATGTCTGTAAAAAGAAACAGGAAAGGATCACGGCTTTATCCTCCGACATTTAACAAGAAATGTACCTAAACAATTGTTTGTTAGCTCGAAATTATAGCAAAAGGGGTGTCTCAGTCTAACGTTTTCTTAATAAAAGTACTTTAATGGTTAAATCGGCTTTATTTAAAAAAAAAAAAAGTGTCGCTGCCTCAGTGCCTGTGTGCTCCGTGATCGCTCAGCGGTGACAAACAGGAAAAAGGAGCGCGGCTCGTTTCGCCGACATTTAACAAGAAAATTACCTAAACAATTCTTTGTTAGCTCGAAATTATAGCTTTTCTGTCTGTCATTTTCTTAATAAATGCACTTTAATGGTCAAATTAGCTGCATTTCGCCACCGTGGTGCAGTTTGCTGCTGGATTGAAGGTTCAAGCAGAGAGGTGGGGAGAGTATGGCAGGCCGATTGAGTCATTAATAGCTAGTGAAAATTCTCAGTCATCCAGGACATGGTGAATTCTAAAAAATGCAATAAAAAAACAATAAAGTATAGTATAATAGTATAATAAATAAAGTCCAGTTGTTTTTGTCTTGAACTTTTTTTAATTTGTCATTATAGGCACGTTTTTTATTACATGATACAACAGCATGCCATACTATTACTACAATAGATATCATGAACTGTTTTTTTTTTTTTTCAGTCAGAATGAATGAAACGGTCATATTTCAGTGTTATGGTTTATAAATATGGGAAAAAAAATCTATAAATATGTCACTTCGTCCTATAAGTTGCAAGGCATGTAAATTATGCAAAAACCTGCAACTTACAGGATGAAAAATACAGTACTGTACTGTAGTTATTATTTTCTACCTCTCTTTTTGAATTATGCATGTGTTCAGTGTTGAATTATTTTAAATAAACTGTTCTGTTTTCAAGTTTACAGTTTTTGTTTGCCATTAGAGATATGTTATGTGTGGGAACAATTAAGCAAATTGATGTATCCAGTAATTGTTATAAAACTACATTTACTACCAAAGTTTAGGAAGAAAATGACAGTAATCTATCACTTTACAATTAGTTGCTCTAAACTGAAGTACAACAGGTTGCCGCTACGGTTACAGCTCTGTGCCGTGATGGTATTAAAAAAATATTTTGATGGTATTAAAAAGGTATTAAAAGGTATTAAATTCAACTCTGGAATTTCTGCATATACCCTGGAATAAAAAGCCGATGCGGAAATGAATGAATTTGTCGCGATCAAACGAATTAAACTAGTATGTCTACGTGGATGCTCGCTCAGAATATGATAGACATGAGTGAGCGAACAGCAGGATTAATCAACAGGCAGCTTTAGGGAATATTTAAAAATGCTTCGCTTTTTCTTTTCCTCGCTCGCCTGTAACTCCAAGGCGTCACTTTGGTGACGTGAATGCCCATGTGAATGCCCATATATGGAGAGGGGCAGATTTTCCCGGAGCTGCATGCTAAAATCTGCTATAAATCATGAAATAACACATTTAGCGTTATTTCTCCACAATATAAGTAAACGCTCCTGTATTATTTTTAAATAAACTAATAAATATTAATGGCAATGCAATTTTAAAACATGGTGGGTGTTGGACTTTAAAAAGAGGGGTTCGGTGAGTGGGCATATGAAACTGGAGGGTTCGGTAGCTCAAAAAAGGTTAAGAACCACTGCTCTAGATGATTGAAGTCATTCTTGCTGGTCTATGTTCAGAAATGATTTTTAATGTCCTCCTGTGAATATGGATCCGTAATATTTAACTTTTGTCTCTGTTTTGTGGTTATTTGTGTGTTCATCATTATGTGAGAATGTTAAATGGTTTTCCCTGAAGTTTCCATTAATATTAAAACAAAACTCTTAGTTTCCAGTGACCAGTCTCACTTCAGGCTGACTGTAGAACATCTCCAGATGTTGCTCACCAAATGTCACCAAGATCTCATGTGGAATTTCAAAATAAAGGTCCTCCAAAGTTGGACATTTTCCATGTAATTTTCCCTAAGTTGCTGTGTTTGTTGCTCGTTCTTCAGGATGTTGTAGAAACAGTGAGGGTAAGTACGACTTTACCACAAATCACATCATTACTGTGCAGAAAGTTTGTCTCATTGAAATGCAACATAGTTCAAGTAAAAACAGGAATGTTTAATTTAAAATAATTTATATGTTTAATATTTTTAAGTGACAATAACCATTTGGAAAAATAACAGTTAAAATTGTACATTAATTTCAGAAATTACATTTATAGCATTTTAACATCAAGTGTTTCTTTTTACTGGTAAATTTTGAGAATTACAAGAGCTTTGTGTTATTTGTCCATGTCGACCAAAATCACTGGAGGTTTCTGGTTAGTGTGTATAAAAATTATACTTATTGTTCTCTGAGAACATTTTCATTTAAAGTTTCATATTTTGATTTTTGCAGAAACTCTGTGAACCACACAGTCTTTGTGGTGGATCAAGTTCAGCAGAAGACAATTCAAAACCTGCAAAAACATTTAGGTAAGTATTTATTAACAGACAGAGGAGAAAAGTATAACTCTGAATTATAAATGGTGAACTGGTTTTAAAATGATTTTAGTTGCTGTTATGGCCATGAAGGACAGAGTGCACATTTTATTCCAGTTTTATTCAGGAACATGCGTACATTACACATAAATGTTTTTTTCACTGAAACTAAATGAATATTCAAAATTTTTCCTGATCATTTTGAAAGAGATTTAGTAACAACTTGAGTTAGACATATCATGCCAGATTAAGGACGACACGTGTTCCTTGTGTTATGAACGTACAAAGTTTTTGAACAGTTGAAGTCATCCTGCTACATTTATTAATCAAATGTTTCTACAGCTTTCTCTTCTTTTATTAAATAGATTTTCTGAATCATTAAACTTCATTTCCTTCAAACTACTAATTGGTCTTGATTTGTTTAAAAACCCACATTTATCTAAGTCAACTGATCATAACATTCACGTTATTAAAATACAGTCAGTTATCACACTCACTGTTAGTCTAATACAGTGCTTCACAATTATTTTCTGTTAAGGAAGAAGAATCCAGTCCGTGCCCCCCTACTCTCCGCTGCTACTATAAATACGGTGGCTGTAATAACCCCGCACATACCAAAGTGGGGTAAAAAAAAGAAAAAGGTTTATTATACATCCACTGTAGTATAATTTGTATATAAAATTGTTTATTTATAAAATTGATTCTCAATTCAAGTCCTCAGGCCTCCCTGCTCTGAATGTTTTAGATGTGCCTCTGTTCCAGAACAGCTGATCCACATGATGCATGACCTCTTCTTCAGCCACCAAGTCCTGCAGAAGCAGGTGTGTAGCAGAAGGGAAGCCACACACCTTTCTGTCTCCCCTTGGGAGGTGCTTCCTGTGGCAGAATTTGTTTTCTTTCTGCTACACACCTGGATTGAATCTGTGGGTGATTAACAGGCTTCTACAGGACTTGGTGGCTGCAGAAGAGGTCATGCAATCCTTGTTTAATTTACAAACATTTTTGAACTGACTGCCATTTGATACTGAAAAATTAATTGAAATAAAATCAATAACAAATTCAAATTGAACAGTAACATTTATTCAGGAACACAATATATTTAACCTACAACAAAAAATGAATACAACAATTTGTGTTTTTTTTTAACAAAATGAGGAAGTCAGGACTAATGGCTACAATGAGCACGTTTTGCAGCACATAGCTTTTCAAAGCGGGGTTTCAAGCTTGACACGGCAACTCTCAGCTCGTGTTCAATGTTTAGCTGGGACCTGTACTTGCTCTTTAGTGCAGCAACAGCAGAGAAGCCAGATGTTGCAAAAGCCATCCCCCTCCCCCACATTGGTAGCCTGGTTAAAACCAGACCCTTGTCCTTCACTTCGCTTCGGACTAGGGTCTGGGACCTCTCCATTGAAAAACGATTCTTGCTGGAGGCGTGGCCTCTGCTGATGGCTGCTCCCCCGTGGTCTGCTGAACTTGACTTCAGCTCCGCCTCCTGCTGAATTTTCTCTCGCTGCCGTTGCTGTGTATGTTAATAAAACGTCCTAATAAAATAAAATAAAACCATGGATCGCTGGTCCAACACACCAGAAGACCAGGAAATCTGATGGGACTCGGGCAGCAACTTAAAACCCGAGTTTAATTCTCTCGTGACAACCTCAGTCATTTCCTTGTTCATTTCACTCAGCGACGTGCGGGAGGCGCACAGGGGTCGACGTGGGGCGCTCGGCGATCCTCGGCACGCGGCCGTCCCTCGGAACTTTGTACCCAGTGGCGTGGCAGTCCTGCTCGGCCGTCCCGCCGTGGCTCCCGAGTACCCGCGTACTCGTCCGCGACCTGTCCGGGCCGCGGCGGTGGGTTTGAAGCCTTTTAAATCTGATTTTAAAATATATTCTAGGGGCGCTGTGGAATAATTAGGCCACGCCCACTACATATTGGACTACACTCCTGTCGAGGGATGGACAAGTATGGATCTTAGTGAGTTTGGTGCAGCTGGGAGCTTATACAGTATTGGGAAGTTATTCCAGCTTGATCTTTCATGGAGAATGGCCAGGTTTGAGGCTTGGCCATGCCCACATGTTTTGACATAGAAAAAAACTTTTAACAACTTTTGACCTTCAATGCCTTAAGATTGTGCTGACCGAGTTTGACTCCTGGATCTCGAAAGCTCTAGGACGAGTTCGCTCAGATATGACTTCAATGAAATAGACAAAATTGTGACTTTGACCTAAAATGGCCGACTTCCTGTTGGCTTTAGACCATTGCTCCAAGAGACTTTTTCGTAGGTCCTGACAAAATACATATATGTACCAAGTTTCATATTTCTGGGATAAAGCATGGCTGGGGGTTGTTTTTTTTAAATATTCTAGAGGGCGCTGTTGAGGAATTAGGCCACGCCCACCAAGTATTGCACCGGATCCCTGCCGGGGGATGAACAAGGATCGATGTCAGTGAGCTTGGTGAAGCTGGGCTTAAACATGTGGAATCTAGAGCAAAACGTATGGCGGCGTGACCTATGACTTTGCCGTGCTGCCACAGCCACACCCTGCTGTAAACCGTTGGCGCTTTAAAACAAGTTAGACCAACTTGTTATCAGTCATCTGACACAAGATCATCTTGATTAGATCAAGAGAGCCAGAGTTGGAGCTTTCCAAGCAAAAAAAGTAACTTCCTGTTTTGAGGGGGCGGGGCTTAGGTGAGGTCAGACTATGACAACATAGGATCGTCATGCATCCAACTAGGATCCCTCATGCCAAGTTTGGTGTAAATTGACCATTTAATGAGAAACTTATAGCGTTTTGTTTGTTTCGGCGAGTACGCCAAGTTCACCGCTCCGCCACGCCCCCTGAACATACACGAAAAGTCAATGTTATTGATAACCTTTAAAGGCCCAAGCCTTAACTGCATTCTGACCAAGAATGAAGCCGTAAGGTCGAATGCCTGAGAAGGAGTTTGTCAAAGTTCGACATGAGTAAAAATGAAAAATGACCAAAATTTGACCTTTGACCCAAAATGGCCACCTTCCTGTGCATTTTAGAGGGTACCTCCAAGAGACTTTTTTTCTTGAATCTACCTATGTACCGAGTTTCAGGTCTGCACGACCTACGGTTTCCCCCAACTCACGTTAGGGGGCGTTGTAGAGCAGTTTGACCATGCCCACTTGCGATTCCACCAGAATCCAAAAATTTTAGTTGGGGGACAATTTTGTGTCAAGTTTGGTGAGTTTTTGAATATGTTAAAGGCCCCAAACAGCCGTGCGAAATGATGGAATAATAATAATAATAATGAAGAAATCGAGCGATTACAATAGGCCTTTGCAACGCTTCGCTGCTCGGGCCTAAAAAGTAGAAACGTTTCGTCTTTTGTCCGAAAGACTTCCTCAGTCTGAGATGCTGCATTCAGCTCAGTCTTTTAAATAGCACCCTCTCACAGTGGATCAACCAGTTGACTGATGACAGCCAAAACCAGCTGCTCACATGATCAAGGAGGACCATCAACCTAATCATGTGATCATGGGAGCAGCTGGTTTTGGCTGTCAACAGCAAACTGGTTGATCCACTGTGAGAGGGTGCTATTTATAAGACTGAGCTGAATGCAGCATCTCAGACTGAGGAAGTCTTTATTTATAAGACTGAGTTGAATACAGCATCTCAGACTCGGACGAAAGACTAAACGTTTCCACAGTTTTTTTTTAGTTTTTTTTGCTTTGCTTTGTTTTGTTTTTTTGAATGTCCAGAGGACCAGACTTGGCTTTTTTGATTTTTCTACTTGAATTATTGAGCATTCATCAGGGTATTTTAATTTTAGTGTGCCTTGTTCAACAAGCTTTCTAGTGTTTTATGTTTTCATGTAGCAAATGGGCAATGTTTTTATGAGTAAAGGTCAAATTACTTTACAGTGGGATGTGATGAACCCTGTAAAAAAAGTATCATTTTGTTTTATAAATATGTTAATTTTTATAATGTTAATGTTTTATAATATGTAAATAATGTTAATGTTTATAATGTTAATATGTTTTATAATATGTAAATATGTTGCCAGTATTTAATTTTTTATTTTATTTCATTTGAAACATTTACGTTTTTTTATTTGAAACATTTGTGGTTTTGTTATTAAATATGAATAATGTATTTGCCCATTTTTTGTTAAATAAAAGCAGTTCTTCTAATGCAGTGTGCTGTCAAAGTTGTGTGTTTTATGTTAATTAGAAGTTCTCCTAATGCAGTGTCCCCGTCATAGTTGTGTGTTTTATATTAATAAGGCGGACTTTAAATGTGACATAATTGTCCCTTTAAAGGACAACACCCACCGTGACAGTAACAATTCACCATATTGGACAATTACTGTAGTAGAATATGATGTCCATTTTCATTTTTGCAATTGGGCCAGGCGAGTGTAAAAAAATAAAATAAAAACGGATTCCCGGAAGCATCCGGAAACCCCGCTGATGATTGCCGAACTCCGGAATGATGTAATTAAAGGATCCAGTCAGAAGGCACTGGAGTCATTCGTGATGGAGGTTTATGAGAGTGATGATGATTTCAGTGCTAAAACCTCACTTCACCCGCTGCTGCAGCCGCGGACACACAACTCAGACCCGGACACTCATAGCTGAGAACCGACTGTCATTGCTGCTGCAGCCGCGGACACAGAGCTCAGACCCAGACACTCATAGCTGACAGCAGACACACACACACACACAGAGCAGACACACACACACTGCTCTACCAGTAAACTCCCCTTAAATCGTCGCAATTTTGTTTTTATCTTTTTTATTTATCACTGTAGAGTTGTACACACTTCACAGTTACGTTTGTGCCTAACTCAGACATTGGGGTATGTTTATTATTTCCGTCATGGGCGTAGAAGGATTTTCTGAGGAGCAATCCGTTAAAAGAAGAAGTGGAATTCCAAACGCAAGTTACCCCGTGGCTCAGTCGTAGAGCGTTGGGATCCCGCTCCAACCCTTTTCTTGACTCGGGTTCAAACCTCACTCGGTTGAAATTATTTTACATTTGTCTTTTATTGGATAAAAAAAGGAGTTGACTTCATTTCTCCATCGCGTAGCAGTGTTTGTGTTCAAAACACGTTAAACCAGAAGACTACGAGTCAGCAATGATGCAGGCATTTGGATTTAAGGGGAAAAAGGAGTTTACTCCTTTTTTTAATCCAATAAAAAAACGTAAAATAATTCTCACTCGGTTGAAATTATTTTACGTTTGTCTTTTATTGGATTAAAAAAGGACTCCTTTTTTATCCAATAAAAGACAAACATAAAATAATTTCAACCGAGTGAGGTTTGAACCCGAGTCAAGAAAAGGTTTGGAGCGGGATCCCAACGCTCTACAACTGAGCCACGGGGTAACTTGCTTTTGGAAGTTCCACGTCTTTTAACGGATTGCTCATCAGAAAATCCTTCTACACCCATGACGGAAATAATAAACATCCCCCAATGTCTGAGTTAGGCACAAACTTTTCCCCTTAAATCCAAATGCCTGCATCATTGCTGACTCGTAGTCTTACGGTTTAAAGTGTTTTGAACACAAACACTGCTACGCGATGGAACAATGAAGTCAGCTCGTTTGACTTGAACAAACTTTATCCATGCATCTTGAATCCTTTTGATTTTGGGGAAATAATGAACACTAACGCCATCCTTCGAGGTATTGCTGCAGAACTGGGCAACACGTCGGTTCGGCATTTTCTTAGTTGTATTCGTAACTACTCTGGTCAGAAATAAGAAAGCTACGTTGATGCATGATGCTCGTTATAACTCTGTGCTTTTCAAGCGGATACTTCAGTGACGTCAATGCCCATATATGGAGAGGGAGACATTTTGCCGCAGTTGCTGCGTTAAAATCTCCTTTAAATCATGAAATAACACATTTAGCGTTATTTCTCTACAATATCAATA
>JBBPBX010018921.1:11813-38302 GCA_038048925.1 Garcialebias charrua
AACCGAAACGGTACGAGGTGGACCGAACCGAACGTGCTGTACCGAAACGGTTCGGTAAACCCATTACAACCGTTACATGCCTAGTGATTATCCTGATTAGAGATTCATGAGCCTAACAGCCTCAGCTGTTCCTGAGTCTAGTGGTTCTACACTTAATCCTCCTTCCTGAGGGGAGTGTGGCAAAAGGTGTGTGCTGGGTGAGTGGGGTCCTTCATGATGCAGGTGGCTCTCTTCCTGCATCTGGAGGTGTATATGTCTGTGATGGTGGGGAGACTGACTCCATCAGTCTTTTGTGCAGCCTCCATGCCACACATTGATGCTGAAGCTCAGGATGCTCTCCACTGCACACCTGTAGAAGGAAGTGAGGACTGAGCTTCCCAGACCACCTCGTCTCAGCCGCCTGAGGAAGTAGAGTCTGATGAGTTTTCTTGATCAGGCTGGTGGTGTTGTT
This sequence comes from Garcialebias charrua, assembly GCA_038048925.1. Classification (NCBI taxonomy): domain Eukaryota; kingdom Metazoa; phylum Chordata; class Actinopteri; order Cyprinodontiformes; family Rivulidae; genus Garcialebias; species Garcialebias charrua. The sequence continues at coordinate 12,265 of JBBPBX010018921.1, forward strand.
GCCCCAGCTGAGGTTGTCATTCAGGTGTACACCTAAAAATCGTCATGATTAATGTAGTTTTTAATTTAAGTAAAAAACATTTGTATGGATGTAGATTTGAAATAAAAACAATTGATTAAAGTTTTTAAAAGTAACACTATGTACATATTAGTAATCTTGTCTGGGGTCAAAGGTCAGAATTGCGCGCAGACGCACAGCAATGTCTGAGCAGTGCAGCTGCTAGTGTTGTTTACCTCCCAGAGTTGAGGGGAAATGGCAAAAAATGTAAGAAAACATCACCTTTTCAGAGTGATTGAGAGGAAGAGGTTTTTTAACCCTCATGAAATACAAGTGTGCATGTGTGTCTGATTTGTGGGGCGACAGCAAAACTCCACAATGTAGTGCAACACTTCATCAGCTAACACTGTAGCTTAAATGCTAACTGCCTACAAGCTAACACTGTAGCTTCAATGCTAAATGCCCACTTGCTAATACTGTAGCTTCAACGCTAACTGCCCACCATCTAACACTGAAGCTTCAATGCTAACTGCTTACCAGCTACCAGCTAACACTGTAGCTTCAATGCTAACTGCCCACCAGCTAACACTAGCTTCAATGCTAACTGCCCACTAGCTAACACTGTAACTTCAATGGTAACTGCCTACCAGCTATGCTGGTGAAGATTCTCAGTCGTCCAGGACATGATAAAATCAAAAAAGGCGTTCAATACAGGATCAACTGGACTTTATTTGTTGCAGAAAACGTTTCGACTTCTGTCCAGAAGTCTTTTTCAATTCTGAATGAATGGAAGCTGTGAGACCGAGAAGTTTTATACAGGCTGACATGCCACGCACCAACATATGAAATTGGAAACTGAAATAACCCCACAACATACCTGAGATAACATGCCCATTCTATTTAAATTGACAAAACAACACATCACAGCTTAACAGAAGGGGGTTTGTAACACATACATGTAAATTGAAAGATCACACCTTAACAGTAGGGGGTTCCCTTGAGGTCTCTGGTAGAAGACACAAAACTGTATGTAAATTGACAAAAAACACCTCCCAACCAACAACAGAGGCTACTCAGAGAACTTTGTTAGTCTAATTTACAGACAAGACATCTCTGCTCCCATCCGGTGTAAAACGTTTCGGAATCAAATCCAAAACTGAGTTATAAGTCTTAGAAAGTTGAAATCTCAGACCTCCTCCTCTGTTAAGAGAAGGTTTTTCTCTCTTAACAGCTTCCTTCACCCCCCTCTCAAACCATCTGTGCTCTCGGTCCAAAATTTGAACATTCTGGTCCTCAAATGAGTGACCCTTGTCTGTGAGGTGGAGGTGAACAGCTGAGTTTTGTCCAGAGGAGGTGGCTCTCCTGTGTTGGGACATTCTTTTGTGGATAGGTTGCTTAGTTTCTCCGATGTAGCGGTCTGAGCAGACTTCGCTGCACTGGACTGCATAAACCACACCACTCTGTTTGTGTGTGGGGGTTTGGTCCTTAGGGTGGACCAGCCTCTGTCTAAGAGTCCTGCTGGGTTTGAAATGTACTGGGATGTTGTTGAAAATCCTTCTGAAATTCTCTGAGACTCCAGCAACATAAGGAATGACAATGTTTTTCCGTCTGTTATACTTTTTTTTTTGCCTACCAGCTAATATTGTAACTTTAATGCTAACTGCCCACCAGCTAACACAGGTTTTAATGCTAACTGCCTACCAGCTAACACTGTACCATACTATGCCATTCCACTTTATTTATAGAGCACGTTAAACAGCGACAAGGCCAACCAAAGTGCTGTACAAACAAACAACAGGCAACACACAACAATGAAGTACAGAAAAATAGACATAGGAACATCGCAGATCATAAATAAAACAACCAAACATAGATCAGCTGGTGTTGAAAGCGACAGAATACTAATGGGTCTCTGTAGCTTCAATGCTAACTGCCCACCAGTTACACTAGCTTTAATGTTAACTGTTCACTCTCCCAAGTCTGCTACTCCATGGACGTCAGTGGAGCCCAGCTGAATAAACATTTTGTCATCATTTCAGAACTCTGGCTTCGTTTCTGGCTGTGGTCGGCAGCCCTCCCCTGCCCCAGAGTACCCGCCTTTGAGTCTCCCCTCCCCCTTCTGCGTAATGTCGGCGTCATTATGTGCTTGTGTGCGAGACTTTTTTTCATTATCATATGTTTGATCTGCGTGCAGAAATCAAAAATGTGTTAGGAATTTTTTTTGTCTCCAAACCCTATGTGTCATTTTCCACCACTTTTATTGTCTGTCCAGCAGATCTCACTTGTAAACGAGTCTTAGAGGCTCAATGTGATTTATCTGTTTAAATAAAGGTTGAATGAAAAAATAATACTGTAGCTTCAATTCTAAATGCCCAACAGCTAACACTAGCTTCAATGCTAACTGCTTACCAGCTAACACTAGCTTCAGTGCTAACTGCCCATCAGCTATCACTAGCTTCAATGCTAACTGCCCACTAGCTAACATTGTTGCTTCAATGCTAACTGCACACCAGTTAATACTGTAGCTGCAATGCTAACTGTCCACCAGCAAATACTGTAGCTTCAATGCTAACTGACCACCAGCTAACACTGTAGCTTCAACGCTAACAACCCACCAGCTAGAATAGATATAATAGAATATATCTTTTTTTTTTAAATAATTTTATTTAAGCATCCATTAACAACAGTTCGTGAAAACAGAAACAAACCAGGCATGACATATTTTCTTTTTCTTCCTGTTCCCCCTACCCCTCCTTATCTATCCCCATCCTGTTGCTACAAACAGTAATAATAATAAAATAAATAAATGATAAACAAACAACAACAAATAATAATAAAATAAATAATAACATACCAGTAATTCAAAAACGTGGACAACATACAGAAAGGCGTCCATACAACTGTGGGTATAGAAACCAAGTCAGGACATGGACATTTAAAAAACTGCACAGGTTGACAAGCACTGTCAGTGACCAGAAACCATCAGGAACCAATGAGGCCGCAGGGCCGGGGCACAGGTACATACACAGCAGAACCAGCTCTCGTGTGACCCTCAGGATCGAGGGAGGGCATCCAGTCTCTCAAAGTAAGATAATAGAGGGGCCCAAGTTTTATAGAATTTTTGGATTTAACCTCTAATATTAAATTTGATCTTCTCTAGTTTAGGAAAAGAGTCAGATCTTGCAACCAGAGAGAAGCTTTGGGTGGATGTGCTGATTTCCACATTAATAGTATTCTTCTTCGGGCTAGGAGAGTAGAAAAAGCCAGTACATTTTTTAAATAGTGTGTTAATGATATACCCTCCCCTGAGACTCCAAATATTACCAGTTCAGCACTGGGTTGGATACTTGTATCAAAAGCTTCAGATAAGATCTGAAAAATTATAGACCAGAAGTTGTGCAGCTTATCACAGGACCAGAACATGTGAGTTAGATTTGCCTTGACTGTATGGCAACGAACACAGTTTTCACTGACTGTAGGGTAAATCCTTGAGAGTCTGGCTCTGCTGTAATGAATCCTGTGGAGGACCTTGAACTGAATTAGTTCGAGTCGAGCACATGATGTTGACCCATTTACTCTACGTAATGCGTGATTCCAGATCTCATCAGAGATGTGTATACCAAGTTCTTCTGACCATTCTGCTCTAATCTTGTTAAGTTTCACTACATTGAGTGATGAGATGCTATTATAGATTTTGGAAATGAGGCCTCTACTTTGTGTAGGAGTTTGCAAGATGATGTCCATTCCTCCCTTTGGGGGTAATTGGGAAAGCAAGGACTGATGTTGCGGACAAAGTCTCTAATCTGGAGATAACTCATTCAACCTTTATTTAGTCAGGTAAATCTCATTGAGCCTCGAGGGCTCATTTACAAAACTGACCTGCTACAAACTAAAGAATGATGAACAGCAATGGTAGAATTTCCTTAAACAACAAACAACAGAAAAAAAAAACATAGGAGAGAAATAGAAAGTGAAATGCAAAGTATCAAAACTAGCAAAACACCACAAGGTAGATGTACAAAATCAAAAACAAGAACATATCTGCAATGGTTTTTGCCAGGATTCCAAAAGATTCTTAAAACCATTTAGGGAGGTCAGGGCCGAGAGCTTCAAATCTTTTTGTAAGATATTCCAGGAAGCAGGAGCAGAGTAGGAGAAAGCCCTTTTTCCAAGTTCAGTCCTCATTGACGGAACACAGGTGATCATGTCCTGAGAGCGCACACTGTAGCTGCACTCACGTAAAGACATGGAGGAGGAGATGTATGAGGGCAGCAGACCGAGAAGTGAGATGAAAATGTACCAGTGGAAGAGTCTGCGTGAGGATAATGATGTCCAGTTAACCAGTGAATACAGGGTGCAGTGGTGGGTACAATAATCACAGCCAGTTATGAATCTTAGAGCACCATGGTAGACAACATCCAACATCCGCAGGGTGCTTGTAAAAAAAAAAAAATTCCCTTTATAGATGGCCTCCCTTCTCACCTCACAGCCATCCCCTTCACACCAATATGATATATATATTTTATAGAAAGAGAGAAAAAGACAGAAAGTAAGACTACAAAACAAATATCCACAAAAATAGCATAAGGCAAACACACCCAACCGATGTCTGCAATCCTGCAAAGTACACAGAACACAGTAACAAAACACATATGCATAAAAGACACATAACATTCATGACTTTGCAGTAGATTATTATAAATATATATATAGTATATATATATACATATATACATACATATACATTCATGTTCAGTCATATACCCATCTACATATCTACATACGATACCTGCATGTGCATCCCTGCATCTATTAGTGTGTGGTTGTGAGCATGCATACGGTAAGTGAATAAGGCTTCTCTAATAGAACATTCAACAGTGACTATGAAGCATCAGAGATCCGCCCCCCAAGACCCGAGGCAGACAAAAGGTGGGGACCAGAGCCCAAGACTCCAAGAAGGACCCCAAGCTCAGAGCCCCCAGGGCCACCCGAACAGGACGAACCACTCACCCACCCCCCAGATCTGACCATAGGGGAGAACCGCCTCATCAACAGGATTGCACTAACCATACAGCCGCCCTAAGTCAAACTGAGAACTCAAGTTCTAATCACTAATTATCAGTAATGATTTATCAAATCTGCCATGGTAAATCATTACTGATCATTTTTGTGAGGAGTCCTTAACATTAAGATGTGAACAGGCAGTCATATCTTCACACATATATAAATGTACTGTATTAGTAATAATCGGCTGTGACTGAGTGGTTAGAGCAGTCCTCATCCAATACAAGAGTTGGGGTTCGAATCCACCAGCAGTCACATGCTGAAGTGTCCCTGGGCAAGACACTGAACCCCTCATTGCCTCATGTGTGTTCCATAAGTGTATGAATGTGATCTAAAAGAACTGATTAGTCTCTTCAGAATGATTTGTTCACTTAGCTTTGTATAGATCTAGTAGAGTGCTGTATAAATGTGTAAATGAGACACATTGTTGTAAAGAGCTTTGAGTATCTCGATAATGAAGGAAACACGAGGGAGACCATATATTGTGTCTTTAAACACATATAGTGCTACCCAGATGTAAAGGATTTTAACAGGGGTCAGTATTAAGATGACCTCTTTATCCTTAATTAATTTACTTATTCAGATTGAATAGTAATTTCACGGATTCTTTTCTTTTTCAGTTTACCCAATATTTCTGTGATCTTTATGATGGATAAGTAAAACAGAAGCCATTAAGTGACAGAGACGTTAACTTAGTTTGATATGTCAAAGACACTATCATTTATTTAAAATAAATCAACTAAATTAACACCATTACACTTGATTGACATGATTTCACTTTCTTTCAATTTAATATGTCAGCACATTTAAATTGTAACAACAGACTTCAATACTGGATGTTAAACATATTTAGTCTGAGGGCTCTTTAACTTAATTAGTTTCCAGCTTAGAATTGAGGGAAAGGAGATAGGAGGAAGATGGAGAGATGGTTTAAAGGAAATTGTCTTGAGTATGTTACCAAAAGTGACACTTCTCATCAGACTTCTGCTAAAATCCAGGTACGTTTGTAAACAGCTCTTTACCTTCGACGACGAGTCTGATAAAGAAATGACACCAGCCTTTTCAGATGCACAGAGTCCTTCAGGCCCAGTTTGTCCGATCTGGTTCTAGTTTACGTTTTCAACGTCTCCTGGGTTCCGCATCGACCATCAGAAAATGCGTCAGCTTCAGGCCTCTGACTTCAAGACAAACTTATTCCAGGAAGGAATAAACAAAGTTTTGAGCTTACGCTCGTTCGAAGTGGACTCATAACAGCATGTTATCAGTCCCCAGCTGGATGACGAGTCCTTAGCGTGTGACATGAGTTCACCCAGCTCTTTGGGAAAGGTTCACATCTCTTTGAAGTTCCCAGCAAACTCTGAAGCGTGTCAGCAAAAACTTAGAACTTAAAAGAAGATCATGAGAGGAGTGAGACTTGTGTCTTTTTCATTGGTCCACTTGTTATCACTATTCAAGGTGAAATTCAGTGCAGAGAAGGAAATTGTTTAGGAAAAGACAGAGCAAGCTGGAGCCCTTCTCATGAAAAACAACAGATTAACTGTCTTCTGACTTTCTAAACAAAACGGCCGGGCCTCTGTGACCCGAGACTTCAACTTTAACACAGCAGGAGTGACACAGTAATACTCCATATTAAAAGAATAACAGCATATAACATATATCATGAAAATGACAAAAGTTATTCTTTTGATTACATTAGAATAAAATCAAAGATAGAAATAGTCTCTTTTGGTGACTATATTCTCAGATTACAACTAATGGAATAATTTGTGGTAAATGTCTTGCTTTACTGAGAGGTCAGTAAAGGTCATCTCTGGAACAGTTCAAAAATACACAGGTGTATCAAAGTGGACACGGTCATGCCCACTACATCTCCCCCCTTTTGGAAGCCATCGCCAGTCCTTGGGGATGGGGTCCAACACGAAAGGAAACCTTGAACTGTCTCTGATCTTGAAGTAATCCAGCAAGTGGAAAAGAAAAATCAAAATTATAATCCCATAAAGTTTTTGGAAATTCCATACTGTTCGGAGGTAATCCCATTGCGAAAAGCTTTTAATCCCTTGGAAAACTGAGTCTGTTAACTCTTGGAAAACAAAGTCTGTGATCCTTTGGAAAACAAAGTCTTATAATCCACAGCGGTAATTCCACAACGGTTAGTTTTGTTGATTGATCAGCAACAATTGTTTTCATAATCAGCATGTAGAGGGGATCCCTCGATTGACGCAGAGGAGGCGACCCTTGGATGAAGGTTGAAGACCAAGCGTTGGAGCTGCAGGTCCCCACATCGAAGGTTGTTGGCTGGTTGGTTTCCAGTCAGTGCCACTCTGGTTCTATGTGTCATGCAATTATGTGGTTTTTAGGTGGGCTTATGATTGGGATTTTACATTAAGCCTTACCTATATGCACCTGGTATGTAAGCTATCATGGTTTAGATCAGCTACAATTACCAATTAAGGGGTGGATCAATTCTGTAAAATTAGATATAGGGATCTGTACCTATAAAATTTTGGAGGGCTTCTGTAACGAAGGCCTCTAATTCCAAACTATTCCTCCATTCATTACTTAGTTTAGGTTAAACTAAAATAGAAAAATGAAATATAGTTTGATCTAAATGTCTGTTGTCTTTTAGACGAACGACGTAGGATTTGGTATTCCTAATAAATTTTGAAGTCTATGGCGAGACTCATCAAAATGAATAGATAATCTAGAATAGAAACGATCGAATCGGTTCAATTTAGAAATTATGAGACCAGTGTAGTTTATTGTACCTTGAGCAGCTTTAAACTACATTGGCTCTTCGACGATTGAGATTTAACAAAACGAACTGTATGTTGGCATAGTTAAATCCATATCATTCATTAACCAATGTTAATACAAAACCTTTTTGGCTGGGAGTGTTCAGAACCAAAACATTGGCCCTCATGCACGAAAATGTTCGTATTTTTATCCTAAATTTCTCCTACTTTTGTTCGTACGAAGCGTTCGTACGAACATGCCACGTCAGATCCAACAAAGTCTTCTATCGTCAGGAAATGTGTGTATATGAGCTGTGTAAATAATGATGAATCCCACCTGTTCTATTCACCTGCTCGTGCACGCGGGAGGTTATTTACATAATTCCCACCCCTCAAAACACCATATAAGGATATAGTTTCCTGCCACCGCGAGCAGGAAGTGTCCATTCATTCCGGCTTTTATGCGTCAGAAAACACACAAACGCGTTTGGCGAATTAAAATTGACTCGCCTTTGATCATAGTGTCAGCCCCGGATCTGAGCGCAGACCCACACAGAATACAGATGACATCAGTGAGCGCCCACAGTCAACAGGCAGTTTATATTAAAAATGACATGAAACAACTGAATAAGCTGGTTTCGCTTTTTTCTCCCCTGTCTCTGCAGCGGCGCTGTGTGTGTGTGTGTGTGTGTGTGTGTCGACAGTGGCACGGGGTGGGGGGCCGTGCCGACAGTTGCGCGTGGCGTGGTTGCGCGGGCGCGTTGCGTGGCACACGGTGGTCGACATGAGTGGCGCGGGGTGGGGGCGCGTGGCGTGGTTGCGCGGGCGCGTTGCGTGGCACACGGTGGTCGACATGAGTTGCGCGGGGTGGGGGCGCGTGGCGTGGTTGCGCGGGCGCGTTGCGTGGCACACGGTGGTCGACATGAGTGGCGCGGGGGGGGCGCGTGGCGTGGGGCGCGTTGCGTGGCACACGGTGGTCGACATGAGTGGCGCGGGGGGCCACGCGCGGGTGGCGCAAGGTGGTGGACGTGGGGGGGGGTGTTGAAGCCGCTTTAATTAAACCAATATGTGTGGTTGCATTTAATTGTTTTTAAACTCAAAATATTTTCTAAATAACGAAATATAAAGTTATTAGTGGAGAAAAGGCCGTCTGGATAACAGCAGACGACTCCTCGTAAAATATACGACAGGTCGGGACCACACGTAAATTTTGTTCGTATCTGAAAAAAATCCTAGGATACGAAAACATTGTTGGATGCCACAAATGATCCTAAATCACTCGTACGCACAGTTTGAGAACAAATCTGTGCGTACGAACGGTTCGTGCATGAGGGCCATTATTTTCTAAGATTTAACTTAAAAATGATGATACTGGTATTTTAGAAAAGTATCAATCTGGTTTTAGGACGAAACACAGTACAGAAACAGCCCTATTAAAAATTGTGAATGATTTAAGGTGTAATCTGGATTCACACAAGCTCTCAGTCCTTGTTCTATTGGATCTGAGCGCAGCCTTTGATACAGTAAATAGAGCTTATTTATATAGCACCTTCCAGCCCCTTATGAGGGGCCCCAAAGTGCTTTACAGCACCAGCCAGCCACCCATTCAAACACCCATTCATACACCGGTAGCGGTAGTCTGCCATGCAAGGCACCAGCCAGTCCTACCGGGAGCAACTCGGGGTTAAGTGTCTTTCCCAGGGACACAACGGCACATGGTGTGGGAACTCGGGATTCGAACCTCCAACCTTCCAATTGAGGGACGACTGCCATTACCACTACACCATCTCGGTGATCAGTAGATCATCAAATTATTTTACATAGATTACAACACCTGGTTGGTCTTTCTGGTACTGTTCTTCTGTGGTTCAGCTCCTGTCTCGCAGATAGAACACTTATGGTAAGTATGGATGCTCCTTGCAGATACATGAAGCTAACTATGGCTGTACCCCAAGGCTCTATTTTAGGCCCCCTACTTTTTAATTTGTACATGCTGCCGCTTGGTGAGTCATCAGGAGCCATGGGATAAGTTTCCATAGTTATGCTGATGACACACAGCTATACATCTCATTATCTCATGATGACCCCCAGCCAATCACTGCACTTTTTAATTGCATTACAGACATAAAGTCCTGGATGGCACAGAACTTTCTCCAGCTAAACCAGGACAAAACAGAAGTTTTAATCATTGGACCTGAGGTTCAAAAAGAAAATACAATTCAGAGATTACAATCTCTGTCTTTACAACCTTCTAAAAAAGTAAGAAGCCTGGGAGTTATTTTTGACTCTGAGCTTACTTTTATTCCTCATATTAAACAAATAGTCAAAACAGGATTTTATCATCTAAAAAATATAGCCAGAGTCCGCCCTCTTCTTTCTCTGACCAATACTGAGACTTTGATGCACGCTTTTATTTCTAGTCATTTAGACTACTGTAATTCACTGCTTTCTGGTCTCCCTAAGAAAAATGGGCCTCATGCACAAAAATGTTCTTATTCTTATCCTAAATTCCTCCTACTTTTGTTCGTACGAAGCGTTCGTACGAACATGCCACGTCAGATCCAACAAAGTCTTCTATCCTCAGGAAAAGCGTGTAAACGGGCTGCTTAAAGTTGATGGATCCCACCTGTTCTACTCACCTGCGCGTGCTCGCGGGAATGTAATTTACATAATTTCCACCCCTCAAAACACCATATAAGGCCACGCTTCCTGCCTTCAGACAGCAGGAAGTGTCCATTCATTCAAACTCGAAGTAAAAGGAGGAACTTCACGCGTTCAGAGATCTGCTCTCAGTGGCGCTGTGGCTACCCCCCACCCCCCGCAAGTGTCGGATGGTCAAATACCTTTAATTTTAGTGAACTGTGTTACATTATAGCTTCACTTATTCAGAAGAGCTGTGGCGCACCGCTACCCCCCCCCCCGCAAGTGTCGGATGTGTTTTTCAACAGAAGCATTTTAAATTGTCTCGAAACTACTAACTTCATATTAATATTGTAGTGCATATGTTGTGTGTCCCGTGGGTCGTACAGTATCAGAAATCAAGAATAAATGGTTTGATCTGAAAATGGCTTCAAACAAACATCTCGCCCGCAGCACGGACAGGAGGTGGTCAGGAGATGGTGGACAATAAATGCCACGCTGCAAGATGCCAACATGTTATGCAGCACAGATGATGCGCGCACCTCCTGGTCAGCACGCACCTCCTGATCAGCGCGCCTCCTGATCAGGGCGCCTCCTGGTCAGCGCGCACCACCTGATCAGCGCGCCTCCTGATCAGGGCGCATCCTGGTCAGGGCGCCTCCTGATCAGGGCGCCTCCTGGTCAGCACGCACCTCCTGATCAGGGCGCCTCCTGGTCGGGGCGCAACCACATTCTGCAGGTCATATTTCGGATCAGATATAATAATCTATTGCTCTGATGGTGTTTGCACAGCAGTCCAGCAATAGCATGAAGATCAGTCTTAATTCTTTGTTTTGCGGCGGTGTATGGGGATTTTATGTACCTGGGTGTTAATATGAGGAGCGGCTTTGATGACCAAGGGGAGCGCACGACTCACTGAAGCCTGCGCGACACACCAGACAAATTAAACTTAAAATTATAATTCTAATTCAAACAGAATAACCTATTGTCAAGAATAATTATGGTGCGTGAATATTTTAAACCCAAAATATTTTCTAAATAACGAAATATGAAGTTATTAGTGGAGAAATCCCGTCTGGATGACAGCAGACTGACGCTCCTAAATTATACGACAGGTCCGGACCACTCGTAAATTTTGTTCGTATCTGAGAAAAATCCTAGGATACGAAAACATTGTTGGATGCCACAAATGATCCTTAATCACTCGTACGCACAGGATAAGCACATATCTGTGCGTACGAACGGTTTGTGCATGAGGCCCAATGTGTCCAGCCTTCAGCTGTTACAAAACTCTGCTGCTCGTGTGCTAACCAAGACCAGAAGGCAGGCTCATATTACACCTGTTTTAAAATCATTGCATTGGCTCCCTGTGCACATCAGGATTGATTTTCAGATTCTTTTAGTGGTTTTAAAATGTCTCAACGGTCTCGCACCATCTTATCTTGCAGAGCTGCTATTGCCCTATGAACCCCCGCGGACATTAAAGCTCCACTGACATCATCCTTTAACTTTCCATAAAATGGCACAACACATATATATTAAGATTGACCTCTGATCGTTTTTGCTAAAACATGTTAAATTTATTAAAATTCCTCTCAAAAACAGTTTAAAATTAGCGCCTTTTTTTTACATGATAAATACGGTTTTTCCCGTCGCGCGATTATGACGTCACACACAGAATCGCCTCAACTGCGCACATTGTATACAATGGAGAAGATACAAACGCGATCCGTCCAATTTAGCCATTTAAAACTTTATATTTTAGCGGTTTGTCTTCAGAGAAGCCAAAGTTATTTCCAGTAAACAGCAGGTTATAATTTTTTTTCAGCTCCTGCTGGTTTTTGGAGACTTTTCACTTCAGGAAGTGAGCAGGTGTGTGATGACTTACACCAGCTGCAAGTTGAGAGGCAGAAGGAATTCTACATGTAAATCGTTTCCACAGCACTGAAATGGTAATATATTAGTTAATGTTTCTAATAATTATTCAACATTAATTTATAGTTTAAAAAATTAGTCCCTTTTAAAATATCTGTTAAATATTTTATTTATTTTATTTTGTTTGTGTTTTCAGGTTTCCAGGTCTCCAGTCCATCACCTGAGGCTCTTCCTGTTGAACCACTAGTACAACCCAGACTTTCACATCACAGCAGGTAAGATTGCATCAACAAAAAGAATAGTACTCAACAATATTCTTTGATGTAAATCTGTTGATTTTCTGTGGTTCTGATGAGGGAAGTGACAAAGTGGATGCAGCATTCAGCCCATAATGGACCCAGATGTCCTCTGCGTCCAGACCTACAACACCTGGACATCCAGGAGCGTGGACGAGGAGGTGGTGGAGTCTGAAGAAGTGTACAAGCAGCAGGATGAGGAGAAACTAGACAGATGTCCTCTGCGTCCAGACCTACAACACCTGGACATCCAGGAGCGTGGACGAGGAGGTGGTGGAGTCTGAAGAAGTGTACAAGCAGCAGGATGAGGAGAAACTAGTTCTTAATGACACAGCTAGCTGCTCAGTAAAATTGAATTTCTAGTAAAATTCTGATTTTGCAGATTTACAGCTGTAAAGTGTCATTTTTACAGAGCTGATGAAGTCAAACACCACTTGCTGATATTTTTTAAACTCAATTTTTTTTGATAATCTGTTCATATTAATGTTTCCCCAGAGGTTTTCATATATTTGATAATATGGGATGGTTTTATTTTAATAAAATGTTTTTTTTAACATTCACCAATTTTGTTTTTACTAAAGTACGAGCTGTGAGTTGTAGATGAACGAATGAAATTAAAACAGATACACAAATATTCTCACAAAGAATAACTCAACACTAACAGATAATATAGTGTACTACTGTAACTTTATTTACACATAACTACAGAAACACTTGGTTCATTGTTATCCTTTTTTTTCAAACAATATGTTCATTTGAACTGTCAGAAAAAATATTAAATTCATATTTTCATTGATTCATTTTCATCTCAATGCTCTGGCCAGTTGTAGTATTTCTGCATATTTTGATGTCTTGATGCACAAACGTAGCTTTCTGCAGCATCAGTCCTGGTGTTCTACAGATCATGAAGATGTCTCCATCTGTTCTTTAACAATATCAAGGTTTGTTCTCCTCCACCTGGGTCCACTCTTCAGGTGAAGACATTTCTGTGAATTGATGATAAAACACACAGACACACACAGTATATATTATATGCAGTATACTGTATATTAAGACAATGGGTCAAACTAATGTCATGTATTTCCATCATTTTAATGATACACCACTATAACACCAAGTGATGTCCAAATTAAATAGAAAAATAAATATGAAATATTTTCAACATGTTGACTGGATTAAATAACAAAGCTGACAAATTGAAGCAACATGATCAGCAGGAGCCTGTGCAAATTGTTTTGTAAACAAACTAATAACTAATAATGTTGAATAATTATTTCAGTGCTGTGGAAATGATTTACATGTTCTAGAATTCCTTCTGCCTCTCAACTTGCAGCTGGTGTAAGTCCTCACACACCTGCTCACTTCCTGAAGTGAAAAGTCTCCAAAAACCAGCAGGAGCTGAAAAAAAATTATAACCTGCTGTTTACTGGAAATAACTTTGGCTTCTCTGAAGACAAACCGCTAAAATATAAAGTTTTAAATGGCTAAATTGGACGGATCGCGTTTGTATCTTCTCCATTGTATACAATGTGCGCAGTTGAGGCGATTCTGTGTGTGACGTCATAATCGCGCGACGGGAAAAACCGTATTTATCATGTAAAAAAAGGCGCTAATTTTAAACTGTTTTTGAGAGGAATTTTAATTAATTTAACATTGTTTTAGCAAAAACGATCAGAGGTCAATCTTAATATATATATATATGTTGTGCCATTTTATGGAAAGTTAAAAGATGATGTCAGTGGAGCTTTAAGGTCCTCTGGTACTGGACTACTAACAGTTCCAAAAGTCAGAACTCACACTTACGGTGAGGCTTCTTTCCAGTACTATGGCCCCCGTCTGTGGAATAGTCTGCCGGAGAACCTGAGGGCTGCAGAGAATGTTGTTGTTTTTAAGAGCAGGCTCAAGACCCATCTTTTTAACTGCATTTCCTGAACTGGTTCATCTCTGTTCACTCTATACATTTTCCATACTACTGTATTTAATTTTATTTATTTATTTATTTATTTTGTGTGTGTCGTTTGCTTTAATTTTGTGAGTTTATTGTTTTATAATTCTGTACAGCACTTTGAGCTGCTTTTAGTATGAAGGGTGCTTTATAAATAAAATTGATTGATTGATTGATTGATTGATTGATTGATTGATTGATTGATTTCTCCTTCTGTTTGGCTCCTGAGTTAGTGTGGACGCTGTCTGCTCTGTGATACAGAGTCCTGATGACTCCTAACTTGTGCTCCAGAGGGTGATGGGAGTCAAACTGTAAATATTGGTCTGTGTGGGTGGGTTTGTGGTACACCTCAGTTTGCAAATGTCCTCCATCAGAAACTGAGACCTCACAGTCCCAAGAAATACAAATCTACTTTTTTTTTTAACACGTCCATAGGACCTGATTTTTCTACCTGGATTTGCATCAGGACAACTAAAAATGTGTTTCATCTTCACTTTTGAGATTTTCTTTTTTGATAAAGTTGTCATTTGGTAGAGCTGTTTCCTCTCAGCAAGAAAGTCCCTAATCAAATGGATAGATGGATGGATGGATAGTTGGATGGATGGATGGATGATATATGGATGGCTGGATGGATGGATGGGTGGATGGATGGATGTATAGATGGATGGATGTATAGCTGTATGGATGGATGGATGTATGGATGTACTGATGGGTGGATGGATGGATGGGTGGATGTATAGATGTATGGATGTATGGTTAATGATAAAGTCATAAAGGCTCTTTGTTCTCAATAAAAATCTTCATACAGGCTTCAATAGACCCAAGTGAACACACCTTACTTTAAAACTGATAAGCTGGTCTAAAGTCCATGTTGTGTTCAGGTTTCTTTTCCCGCTGTTCATATTACTTTTTCATTCTGGAGAAATTTATTTTTCCTGCTTAATACATTTCTGCAGCATCTGGTATGTACAAAAATTTCATTATTTTTACAGTGTGACTTTTTCTAAATTCACTGTGCTTTCAGAGTTGGTCTTTATTTCATAAATACTCTGCCAGTGTCCGTGCTACTCTTTGAGATCGTAAAGATTTATTGTTGCAGCCAACATTCAAGGTTTTCATTTAAATTCTACAAACTTAAATATTAAAACTTGAAAACTCAGATTGGGACAAACTGTACAAATCATCGTTTCTGTTAAGCCTGTTCTATGAATCCTGCTGAGGTCTCTGTTGGAGAGTAAATGTTCTTAAGACTGAAAAATCATCTTTGTGTTTTATTGTGTTTCCTCATTGCAGCAGAACGGTTCCAGTTTCAGTGATACATATGGAATATAAAGCTGTTTTTGTAGCTGTTTTCTTTGTGAGCTGTAAGTTCTGTTCTGTTTTACAAAGCATTACATAAACGTATATTACTGCACATTCTCTGTTTGGGCTTCATCACACTGTTTTCTGTGTTATTTTATTATTATTTCTTTCTTTCAGGGACAGTGAATTACTTTGTTACAAAAGACAAACCAAGAGAACAAAACAAAGAGCTGAAAGAGGAACTCCAACCAGAACCTGAAACTGTACGTGGACAGGAGAAATATGCTAAGTTCTACTGTTGTGGCTATTCTTGCATTAAAGTCAAGTCAATAAATGTCAAGAGTAGTTCCTCAGGAGGAGGTTCTCAATGCACTAAATCAAAAAAACACTCAGAGAGGTTTTCCTGTTCCACCAAAGCAATTTGGCTTTACAGTACTTCCCAAAAAACATATTTTCTTGTTGATTTCCAACAAAATTTCAAATTAAAAAGGCTATTTAGTGGTAGAAAAACTGTTTCACTCCTCCCACAAAAGACCATACAAAAACCAACCCAGCTGAAATTTCTTCTCTCAAACAGTAGACAGGGCTGTGTTTGAGGAGGGCCATCAACAAAAATAACAATATAATTGTTCATCTACCATCTATAATCATTAGGCTTATTTTATACCAATAGGAATGTATAACATCTTATAATTCATATATAAAATAATAATTTAACAGAAACATTCATATATAAAATAATAATTTAACAGAAACATTCATATATAAAATAATAATTTAACAGAAACATTCATATATAAAATAATAATTTAACAGAAACATTCATATATAAAATAATAATTTAACAGAAACATTCATATATAAAATAATAATTTAACAGAAACATTCATATATAAAATAATAATTTAACAGAAACATTCATATATAAAATAATAATTTAACAGAAACATTCATATATAAAATAATAATTTAATAGAAACATTAATTTAACAGAAACATTCATATATAAAATAATAATTTAACAGACACATTCATATATAAAATAATAATTTAACAGAAACATTAATTTAACAGAAACATTCATATATGGCAACCACAGAATGTCACAGCAACCACCCGAGCCGGCATGCGGCTCGGGTGGTTGCTGAGGCAAAAAACTCGGGCGTGGGAGGAGTTCGGAGAGGCCATGGAGAATGACTTCCGTACGGCTTCGAGGCGATTCTGGTCCACCATCCGGCGTCTCAGGGGGGGAAAGCGGTACGCGACCAACACCATTTATGGTGGGGATGGCGTGCTGTTGACCTCAACTCGGGATGTTGTGAGTCGGTGGGCGGAATACTTCGAAGACCTCCTCAATCCTACTGGCACGTCTTCCACTGAGGAAGCGGAGCCTGGGGACTTTGGGTCGGGCTCTCCAATCTCTGGTGCTGAGGTCGCCGAGGTGGTTAAAAAGCTCCGCGGTGGCAAGGCTCCGGGGGTGGATGAGATTCGTCCTGAGTTCCTTAGGGCTCTGGATGTTGTGGGGTTGTGTTGGCTTACGCGACTCTGCAATATCGCGTGGACATCGGGGGCAGTTCCCTTGGATTGGCAGACTGGGGTGGTGGTTCCCCTATTCAAAAAGGGGGACCGTAGGGTGTGTTCCAACTATAGGGGGATCACACTCTTAAGCCTCCCTGGTAAGGTCTATTCAGGGGTTCTGGAGAGGAGGGTCCGTCGGATAGTCGAACCTCGGATTCAGGAGGAGCAGTGTGGTTTTCGTCCTGGTCGTGGAACACTGGACCAGCTCTACACCCTCAACAGGGTCCTGGAGGGTGCGTGGGAGTTTGCCCAACCAGTTTACATGTGCTTTGTGGACTTGGAGAAGGCATTCGACCGCGTCCCTCGGGGGGTTCTGTGGGGGGTACTCCGGGAGTATGGGGTACCAGGCCCTTTGATAAGGGCTGTTAGGTCCCTGTACGACCGGTGTCAGAGCTTGGTCCGCATTGCCGGCAGTAAGTCAGGCTCGTTTCCAGTGAGAGTTGGACTCCGCCAAGGTTGCCCTTTGTCACCGATTCTGTTCATAACTTTTATGGACAGAATTTCTAGGCGCAGCCAAGGTGTTGAGAGGATCCGTTTTGGTGGCCTTAGAATCGCTTCTCTGTTTTTTGCAGATGATGTGGTCCTATTGGCTTCATCAGATCGTGATCTACAGCTTTCGCTGGAGCGGTTTGCAGCCGAGTGTGATGCGGCCGGGATGAGGATCAGTTCCTCCAAATCCGAGGCCATGGTCTTGAGCCGGAAAAGGGTAGCATGCCCTCTCCGGGTCGGGGAGGAGGTCCTGCCCCAAGTGGAGGAGTTTAAGTATCTCGGGGTCTTGTTCACGAATGAGGGAAAACTGGAGCGTGAGATCGATAGGCGGATAGGTGCAGCATCCGCAGTGAAGCGGGCGCTGTACCGGTCTGTCGTGGTGAAGAGAGAGCTGAGTCAAAAGGCAAAGCTCTCAATTTACTGATCTACGTTCCCACCCTCATCTATGGTCATGAGCTTTGGGTTGTGACCAAAAGAACAAGATCTCGGATACAAGCGGCTGAAATGAGTTTTCTCCGCAGGGTGTCTGGACTCTCCCTTAGAGATAGGGTGAGAAGCTCAGTCATCCGGGAGGGACTCGGAGTAGAGCCGCTGCTTCTCCACATCGAGAGGAGCCAGTTGAGGTGGCTCGGGCATCTGGTTAGGATGCCTCCTGGACGCCTCCCTGGTGAGGTGTTCCGGGCATGTCCCACCGGGAGGAGACCCAGAGGAAGACCCAGGACACGCTGGAGGGACTATGTTTCTCGGCTGGCCTGGGAACGCCTTGGGATTCCCCCAGAGGAGCTGCTCCAAGTGGCTGGGGAGAGGGAAGTCTGGGCCTCCCTACTTAGGCTGCTACCCCCGCGACCCGACCCCGGATAAGCGGAAGAGAATGGATGGATGGATGGATTCATATATAAAATAATAATTTAACAGAAAAATTCCTATATAAAATAATAATTTAACTGACACATTCATATATACATGTAAAATAATAATTTAACAGAAACATTCATATATACAATAATAATTTAACATTATTTATGTGAGGAGCAGAGTGCTTTGAGTTGAACTCCATCACAGAACTCTCATCTGGAGCAAGCATGAAGGCGACAGTGGAAAGGAAAAACTCCCTCATGAGGAAGAAACCTTTAGCAGAACCAGGCTCAGGACAAGCGGCCATCTGATTCGACCAGCTGGGTTTGGTAGGAACAGATACACAATGGCAAGTCAAGAATCACATGTTGATAGAAATAGTATCAAATGACAACTATTCAATTTTAACAATTCATTTAAAGAAATTAGGTCAGTTTGTCCTCTTATAGTCTAAGTCTATAGCAGCATAACAAGGCAATCCTTTTTATTCAACCTTTATTTATACAGGTTAGTCTCATTGAGCCATGTGGACTCATTTACTAGATAGACATGTTCCAGACAGAACATATAAAGTACAGACAACAATAACAGTAAACAATTATTACAATAAACTACAGTAAAAATGCAGTTAAAATAAGAGTATTGCACAAAACAATAAATCAGGGTGCTATAAAACAGAGTAAAATACTAAAAACAAGAACATGTTTGCTTTGAGTTCTCTATTGACGTTATCAAATGTTTGAAACCCCTTAAAGAAATCAAGGTGGACAACTTCAGTTCCTGTTGCCAGATGTTCCAGGTGCAGAAGCTGAGTAGGAAAAGGCCTTTTTGCTAAGTTCAGTCCGCACTGAGGGAATGCTGCAGGTAAATGATGTCCTGAGAGCGCACGCTGTAACTGCACTGACGACGTGCAATTACAACATGTGACAATGAGGGGTTTATGGATGAAGATAAACCAGTGTGAGGAACCAATAGGGACCAACTGCAGAAGTCTGTCAAATAATTAACTGATTACTTCACAACAGATGTCCCTTCCACCACTGACGAAATAATAATTTAAAAAAAACTATACATTTAACCTGAAGAATTAATTCAACACTTGCTCGTCTCAAGGGCGGGACGTCTCCTCTCGGTCTCCGCTTTGCTTTTGCTTTGACTTGTCTGTGAAACTGTCTGAGAGCCTCTCTTCTACAAAATCTTCAGAATCATAACTATGGACTTTAATTTGGTCAGTTGGTCCCTCAACACAACTGATAACATTTCTTCAAAAGAAGACAGGCTGTAGGCGAGATGATTTGTCCTGTTGTCATGCACACAGCTGGATATCTCATCGACTTGAAGACTTGATGATGTGTCTATCTCTGCTGTCATCTGTGGATCTTAAGGACGCATATTTAATTGGATTTATGATAACTGGTTCCTGCTTTTTGGATTTGGCTGGTTCCTGGTCTATCAACACAAAAGGAAGACGGTAACTAATCTGGACCTGGTCAGGCTGCCTGCTTTACATGATGGCTTGGTTCATGTCTCGAGAAACCAGACTTTTGGCTGAATGGATTACATCTTGGGGATTTTCTCAGGCACGTTCCATTGGTGTGGTCATTTTAATTTGGACATTTCAGAAGCGAGTGGACCAACACAGACTGAAGGTAGCTGTCATTAAAGTTCTGCCTGTGTAGTGATACACCTGGTCTCTGAAAAATCTTGATGGTACACCTGTTTTCACTGAATCGCTCAGTGAAACACCTTTTCTCTGAAAACCTGTAGTGAAGGACAGAACATTGATTTATGTTATTAATTTGAATCATAAGACACAAATTAAATCACAAGAGACTCTCTTGATTCTTTAAATTGGTTCTAATTCAAATGTAATTAACAGAATAACCTTCTGTCATTTTTATGATCATGTGTTAATATGCTGGTTTATTCTTCACTATGATGGTATTCAACTATGTCTAAGTTGAAGGACATGTCAGAATAATCTATTAGTATTTGTTTAAAATGTTAGAGACAGTTTTAATCAAGTTTAATCATAACGTTGGTTCTGTCTCCTTTTCATTCTAAACAACTCCCTCTGTTTTTCTAAAACAAACTCTCTGGTCCTTGACTCGTGGACCCTCCTCTGAACCTTCTGACTTCACTTAATTCCCTCCTACCTTTTGGTTGACTGACCAATGAACGAAGCGGAAACTCTGACGTCAAGTTCCCTTCAAAACTCTGATTTCATGTTTCTTCCCCAGTCTTGCTGGAGAGCTGAACTGTGATCTTCTCATAGAAGCTGTATGAACGGTAGTCAAGCGTCAAGGACCCCGTTCTATCAGCAAGGGTTCACCACACACTAGCTGTGAAACCCGACCTCGAGCGTAAAGCTCCACTTTGAATGAAAATTCCTTTAAGGAATATTTTATCTTGAAACGAAAACCGGAAATGCTTGCCACTTTAATTGATGAGGCTGACATTCAGGAATCGCTGAAGGTAAATGGACTGACCTCATCGGACGTCAAGGAAAGATCCCTTCTTGACTGGCCGTCAAAGGTAACGAGTCACTGATCGGTTTACCTACCGGACCGGGTCTAGCTGATATCGCACAAAGAGTGTGTCATTTCTGGTTGAACGCACTCACCTCAAGATAACTACCCCTCTCTAACGGTTTCTCTTAAACTTCTCTTGCCAGTAAGATTAAGTTAAACGTGCCTGCAGATATAAGTTATTCTAAGATCCATAACTTGTTCTGTTGATTTTCAACTATTTGATTTGTTAACTTATAGGAAAAGCTGATTAGACCAATCCACTGTATACATGTACATGTATATGATGTTGATTAATGATCTGTTTAAATAAATGGTCGCATCTCTGATGGATCAAATGTAATTACATCTCATTATCACCCATATCCTTTCATCTGATCACACGATTTATTGTTTAAATCCTGAAAAAGAAGAGAATCTGTGAATTACTGTTCTCACCTTGAACGAGTGTTGAATAAGTAATTAATTAAAGTAGAAGTGTGTCAGTTAACTCTGACCTATACTATTACACCTGTTCCCAAAACAATCATGTTTATCTGACATTCGGCTCCCCGACTGGCCTTGACAGGCCATCTTATCTCAACACGCCTGAGAAGTTTTGTAAACCAGATGCTCTCACTCTCCCAAACCTGCTACTGAGGAATTCCACAGACTTTTCAGAGGAGCCCAGCTGAATAAATATTCTGTCATCATTTCCGGACTCTGGATTTGCCTCTGGCTGTCCTCGTCAATACATCAGACACCACAGGATGGCTCCTTCAGGCGCTGAATGTGGAAAAAGGAATAACAAAAACATTTAATACAAAGATAAAAATTTTAACACACCAATAACCACATTAGCTAACCGGGGGACTTTTAATTTTTCAGAATGATCTCACATTCTTTTATTTTATTTTTATTTGGAATTGAGATGGAGTGTTGAGGTAATACATATATCATGCTCTATATCATGTGATAATAATATAGAGTTTATCATCTTTTCTGCTCCTTTGTTTTTATTGTAAATGATATTAAATGTTCCCATGATTTTTTGTATATAATATAATCATTCTTGATGTTATTATCAGTACGAAGATAGTAGAGAGGTAATCTTTTATTATGTTGGAGACCTTTGAATGTTTTGGTAGACAGTGATTATTCCCTGTTAATATTCTTGAGAAATGTTTACCTCCAGTGGTTCCCTGTGTGCAGCTGCTGGGTTCGGTTCTGAAACCACAAGGACAAGGTGAAGGGGAGGGACAGGCTCCTGATGAGTTCTCTACAAGACCAACATTTACAGACCGGGAAGGTGGAACAGGTCAGGACCTCAGAGAGGTAGGCACTGATAAGTTTATACTTGTAAATTATATTCTGTGAGGCTGTTCTCAAAGCTTTGTAATATATCTGATGAAGTATACACCAGATCATTTAGGAATCTCTGTTTTTTCAAGACGGCAACTCCTGAAAAAGGGAACAGCCTAAAGAAATTTACTTACTTTGTTAATTGACATTTTACTGTATTTATTTATTTATTACATACAAAGATTTTTAAATTTCTTGAAATGACAAAATGACAACGTCTTCATTTAACTTTTCTTTTTTTTTTTACTAAATAAAATCAGAAACCTTACCTGTTCATTCCCTATGAACTCACCATCCTGAGTGGATCCTTCTCTCTTGGGACCATTGCTGTCGTCCTTCTTATCCACACCTGTGGAGGTAAAGTAACCCAACCATTTTCTGAGCTCAGAATGATAGAACTGTCATTGGATGAGTTTGTTTTAAGGCAGTTGTATTTTCAAACGCATGCACTCATAACCGGTGATCTTGTCAGTATGCTCACTTTCCTCAGAAAAGCATTTTAACTAAATATATTTTGAACTTTTTCAGTTGATCTGGTTGCAGCTGTGTCTGCAGTGGTTCTTCACATGTGTTCCTTTGAGGTGTTTTTAACTTTGGTGTTCAGTTTGATAACTGTTCATGCCGGGCGTAAATGGAAGCGTAAGTCCACCTTCTATGTCATTTATTGATACAGAAGATCATTGTAAAGCTGTCAATGTAAAAACACAGATCAGTAAGGAATTATATAGTACTAAGTAATGTTAAAATATACTATTCTGTACTTTGTAGTATATATCTCACTAAAATATAGTTTTCATTACTATTATTTATTATTATTTGTTCTTTCATTGTTTTATGTCTTTTCAACAACAGATGAAAATGTAGACCTGACGAGAACAACATCTCATCTTCAAAGGGAGGTCCAGGTGATGGATCAGGTCCATCAAGTCACCACAGAAACACTGATGGAGGTGAAGACTAATCTGGAGTCATGGAGGGATCAACTCAGAGCCACTGTGGAGGCTGTGGAGGTTCAGAGAGCAGAAAACAAAGAGAAACTTCAGTCTGTGGAGGAGGAGATCACACAGAAAGACATCACTTTTGACAAATCTGAGGAACTGTTAGTGATTAAAGAAAATCTGCTAAATGAAAAATGGAAACTGAACGAGATGAAGAAAAACACTGAAGAACAAATTCTGAACACAGAGAAACTCATGAGGCCGCTAGAATTCAGGGTATCCAACATTCACTAGCAGGAAGTTGAATAGAGTCAGTTTATATATAAAAATAAATTAACAAGTTAGTTTAAAGTTGTTCCTATTCAGTTTTATAGCAGAGAACAGATAAACGTGTTTCTTCAGGTTCTGATTTATTACAATGAAAACATTTTTAATGTGGTGCTAAACTTTGAACTTGTTTTGTATCTTTTATATTTTTTTACTTCAGGAATGCAGACATATTGTATGTAAACACAGTGAACAAAATGTAACTACTTTTTATTCTGCAGTTTTATAAGGAAAACTTTTTGTAAGAAATAAAAGTTACTCAGATGTTTGTGTATGTGTTGTATTTTGCATCTTTATTTTTATCCATTTAATTATTTTACCAATATTACAAATCAAAGTGAAACAAATTAGACAAAAAATGATCAAATTGCATTCTTCAGACTGAACCTGCTGCTCTATGAAGTAATTAAAATTAACATAAAATATTTAGTGAGATTTGAAGAAGATTTTAATTTCTTAACAGATTTCCAACAAATGTGAGATAGTGTAATAACCAATGAGTGTGTAATTTCCTGTAACAGGTCTACACAACGAGTATACAAAAATAATGTTTTGTTTTGTATCACAGCTTAAAAACAAAAATATTTTACTTTTTTTTTATTACATTTGTTTTGAAAGTAACAAAACCAACCGAGCAAAAACCAGTGGATCTCTGGTTCTGGTCCCAAGCCCAGGTAAATGGTGAAGATTGTGTCAGGAAGAGCATCTCACATAAACCACTTTCTCCAAAACCAACATGCGAGTTTGTCAAAGCAAAACCATACCCGATCAGTCGAGGCCCGGGTTAACAACGACCTCCATCTGTTGACAAACAGGGTGCTGGCGGATATTGTTCTCCTGTTAGTCGAAGACCCAGAGGAGGGAAACATGTCTGGAGAGAGAGGGAGAAGAGGAAAGTGAAGAATGTAGGACTGAGGGTTGCAACTCTAAATGTGGGGACAATGACAGGCAAAGGTAGAGAGCTGGCTGACATGATGCTGAGAAGGAAGGTAGATGTTTTATGTGTCCAAGAGACCAAGTGGAAGGGCAGCAAGGCTTGCAGTATTGGAGCAGGGTTCAAACTCTTTTACCATGGTGTGGATAGAAAGAGTTAAAGTTAAAGGTGCCATCGTTTAAGTGTTGTAAAAGCCTGTAACCTTGGAGGAAAAACCACACACAGCATTCAATGGCATTTGGCCTGCATGAACAGCTTTCATCAAGAACATCTGTGGCCATTTATTGAAAATTACACACATGTGTGTGTGTGTGACTCTACCCACAACAAGAAGTCAACTAGAGCATCCATCCATCCATCCATCAATCATCAAAGGTTGAATGAATCTGATTATCTTCTGCTTGTTCTGAAGTCAGGTCTCGGGGGCAGCATTTTGAACAGGGAGGTCCAGACATCTCTCTCCACAGCCACCTCTTCAAGCTTTTCTGGGAGGACTCCAAGGTGTTCAGGCCAAACAGGAGACGTAGTCTCTCCAGCATCTCCTGGGTCTTCCATGGAGTCTCCTTCCAGTTGGACATGCCCAAATCACCTTAACTGGCTCCTCTCGATGTGGAGGAGCAGCGGTTCTACCCCGAGTCTACGCTGGATGCCTGAATGTTAGAGCCGTTTAAAAGTCTTTATGTTTTAAACTTTTTATATTTTATCATTTTAAACTTTACTCTCCTAGTTCTTCAAGTGTCCTGAGTTTCACTGGGTTTGTTGTGACCTGACCTTGTTCCCATTTTACTAGGTGCACAAAGCTGATTATCAAAAAACCTATCATGCCTGCACGATAAACCCTTAGTTTCCCAAGAGCAGATAAACACGAAATGTTCAACTCTACTTTATCGCCTGAGAAGATGTGCGTCTGAGGAGATGTGATGTAACTCGTGTTTGGCCTTGCTGATTACTGTTTTTCTCTGTTACTCGCCTGAATAAAAGACAGACTCAAACTTCAGCAAGTTGGAGTTCATTCTGATCTTGGTGTGAATTTCCCTCTTTGCAAAGAGCCGTTCAAAAATCTCACTCTGTTGTCTTGTGTGAATTATTTTATTTTAGGTTCCAGGGAAACAAATATGACAAATAAAAAGTGTTGTGTTTTAAATTAGAGTACCGGGGTACTACACTATTTGTACAATAAAGCATTTAAAATGTTTT
>JBBPBX010018922.1:0-16146 GCA_038048925.1 Garcialebias charrua
TATATATATATATATATATATATATATATATATATATATATATACAGGTAACCCCCGATTTACGAACGAGTTTGGGACCTAAGAACGGTTCGCAGGTCGATCTGTTCGCAGGTCAGACCTTCCGTACCCTCGTCACTCGGGGATGTCCTGTATTTTTTTTTTTTTGTGGTACCAAGTACTGTACAGTACGTACTTCGCCTATCCTAACACACCTAACACAGTGTAATTAATTAATACAGTACAGTAATAAAAATATAAATTAAATAAAAATATAATTTCTTACTTGGAGGTGGTCAAAGCCGCTGCTGCGTCCCGTGTTAGCTCCCTTGTTAGCTTCTGGAGCTAGCCAGGCCGGAGGTGTTCTCGCGGCGGCCTGGCACCATCGGCGATAAATCTGCAGCTGCCTGAGACATCCACAAAGTTCACAGAGACGTTTCCAGCTCGTAATTAATCCATATGAAGCCATCCTGGTCACCAGTCTTCCAAACCTTGCTGCCTGTAGCCGTGACTAACCTAAGATGGCTGGCCTCCGGTGACTGGAGACCTTCTTCCTGTTATGACCGGAAGTTGCGTAATTATTGCGCAATCATGACAAAAATGATCAGAAATGATCATTTTTATCATAATTATTATTTATAAAGCCTTTAAAACAACCACAGCTGCAACAAAGTGATGTACACATGAAATTAAGAACAATTAAGCACAAAAAAATAAAAATAAAAAAAATTATTATTATTATTTTTTTTTAATACAGTAATGTCATATTTTTATTAAATATGATACGTTCGTAGGTCCGGGACGCCGTAGGTCGATGGAGTCGTAGGTCGGGGGTTCCCTGTATATATATATATATAATATATAATATATAATTTTTTTTTTTTACCAAAACAATGCTGTAATATTAGGAGTTTTTAATAATTACAAATTAAAATAATCCTGTATTTGCTTTTTATACAACTTTGACTTTTTGACCCACTTTCTCTGTCTGGGCTCAGAGAAAAGACTGTCATTGGTCAAAACAGCATCATTTTGTGTCATTGCAAGAACAAAATGGTAGAAGTGTACATTTCTCTTAATTTGTGTTTATTTCCAACTGTTGAGTATTTCTTTGTAGTTTTTGTTCCAGGTTCTGCTTGTGTGTCCATTTTTGGTCCTGTTTGGATTTAGCGTGTTCATGTTCTAGGATTGGGCTGGTGAAGATTCTCAGTCGTCCAGGACATGATAAAATCAAAAAGGCCTTCAATACAAGATCAGCTGGACTTTATTTGTTACAGAAAACGTTTCGACCTCTATCCAGCCTCCTGGATAGAGGTCGAAACGTCTTCTGCAACAAATAAGTCCAGTTGATCTTGTATTGAACGCCTTTTTGATGTTCTAGGATTGATACTCAACTCTTGTGTTTGTGTCCCAGGCCTTCTGACCGGTGTGGTGGTGGACTCAGGGGATGGTGTGACACATATTTGTCCAGTGTACGAGGGCTTCAGTCTGCCTCATCTGACAAGACGCCTGGACATCGCAGGCAGGGACATCACCCGCTACCTCATTAAGGTATCCAGTCTCATCAAACATTATGAGACACTGCTTGCTGTTTTAAACAGATCATTAAGTGTGTGTGTGTGTGTGTGTGTGTGTGTGCAGTTGTTGCTGTTGAGAGGTTATGCCTTCAATCACTCTGCAGACTTTGAGACAGTGCGCATGATGAAAGAGAAGCTGTGCTACGTGGGCTACAACATCGAGCAGGAGCAGAAGCTGGCCCTGGAGACCACCGTGCTGGTGGAGTCCTACACGGTACAGACAGCCATGTTTGTTCTACACGGTACAGACAGCCATGTTTGTTCTACACGGTACAGACAGCCATGTTTGTTCTACACGGTACAGACAGCCATGTTTGTTCTACACGGTACAGACAGCCATGTTTGTTCTACACGGTACAGACAGCCATGTTTGTTCTACACGGTACAGACAGCCATGTTTGTTCTACACGGTACAGACAGCCATGTTTGTTCTACACGGTACAGACAGCCATGTTTGTTCTACACGGTACAGACAGCCATGTTTGTTCTACACGGTACAGACAGCCATGTTTGTTCTACACGGTACAGACAGCCATGTTTGTTCTACACGGTACAGACAGCCATGTTTGTTCTACACGGTACAGACAGCCATGTTTGTTCTACACGGTACAGACAGCCATGTTTGTTCTACACGGTACAGACAGCCATGTTTGTTCTACACGGTACAGACAGCCATGTTTGTTCTACACGGTACAGACAGCCATGTTTGTTCTACACGGTACAGACAGCCATGTTTGTTCTACACGGTACAGACAGCCATGTTTGTTCTACACGGTACAGACAGCCATGTTTGTTCAGGCTGTTCAGGGTGGCAACCTGTAGGCACCTCACATCTGAATCTGATTCAGAAGACTGCTATGCAAATATGTTTGGATTCTATTAAAACTTTAATGAATGTCAGTGGCTCTGCCCCTCATACACTGACAGCACAAATTAATGTTAGCAAAATCAATACTTGACAGTTGAAAACTAATTTCATCTTTTCTGTACATGATGATTTAGAAAAATGACATTTAGTTATAGAATAGAATATATCTTTATTGGCATATTTGCACCAAGGTACAAAGTGTTGCAATTGGCGCACGCACCATCCTAAGAGGGACGTACGCACGGAAGCCGCAGCAGTGTAAAACCGCGCCGCCAACAATCAGATATGGAAAAAGTTGGAACATTTAATTCATAAAGTCTGGAAGAAACATGTTGTACTTAGAAGATCAAGGCCATGTTTGTTGATCTAGTTGTAAACTTACATACAAACTAGTAGAGAGTTTGTTTTCTGTGCGTGGACTGCTTTCTGGGCCATTTCATCTATCGATACTATCGATAACATAAATTTCCGCGAAGCGTTCTGGCCGGGGAGAGCCAGAGCGCCCTTTCGACACGCATGCGGTGAGCTACATTATGGACTCGATGAGCAGGCTAATGTAACTGTCCGCTCACTCTGTCGGGGACGTGGAACCTCTGTGATTTATTGGGATACCGGTGGCTCATGCCACTGAAGGCTGAGGGACCGCCGCGATCGGCGTGGTGGCGAGACTTCCTGCTCAGCAAAAATGCTTTGAACCAGGCTATGAATGACCTTCCCAGCTGTTGTGCGGGCTGAATCACACGGTGGTGAAGCGGCGGCTGCCGCGGACCGTGGTGTGTGGGACTCGTTTTTACAGCCGCTCGGATTCAAACAGGGCACATACGGAAGGATCTTTTTAGCTCGGAACCTGACTCGATTCGGCGATTTGGACCCAGAAGCTGCACCTGGACTAAAAGACTGCAGTAAAAAGAACACTGTGGTCTGACTGAAAAAATAAGCAACAAATCTAATCTGGTCTCTGGCCTTGAATTGAAGGCTGCTACAAATCTTCTCCTGAGCTGGGAGCTGAAGGGCCCGCTGCCCTCCCAACCCCCCTCCCCCAAGAGGTTTCTGTGTGTGCGTTCTCGGTTGGAGCCGAGCTCTGAGACCAGCGAACTGCTCTTATCTGAACATATACACACAGACTGTTCCTCCCGCCTGTCGTCAAAACTGCAACTATGTCTCGTGTGATGTGCTTAATGCTGTTAGAGTTTTTGGGACTTTATCATGGAGTGTCCTCAGGCAATCTTTGATAGACTCTCTTTTTGAATAACACAAATGATACCTATTGTGTCTTTCCTTTTTCCATATCTGATTGTGGTGGCGCGGTTTTTATACTGCTGCGACTTCGTGCGCTCGTCCCTATCCTATGATGAATGTGCGTAATCATTAACGTTGTCTTTGTGCCCCGGTGCAATGTCAAGGTCAATAAAGATATATTCTATTCTATTCTTCCTGGGAGGTGGATGGCATTTTTTCACTTTAAGAAACTCTTCCTCGGCCACTTGGCTTAGCAGGTGCTCCTCTCTTTGGTGGTTCAGTTGTAGTGGGGGTGGGGGGTGGGAGGGGGAGACACCTCCATGTTGCACATTAGCTTACAGCAAATTGTTCACTGGCGAGGGGTGGGGGTGTGTGAGAAACTGAGCGTGTAGCATCTTAGCTTAGCGTGTCTGTGTTGTGCGTGGTAAGATTATAAAAGTGCAGCTGATGGTGTCTAGAGAACATCTTGAAGAATAAAGTTGGTGTTAAAGAGCAACGCCACACCCTGTGGATCGGTAACTCCTCCTTCCAAAATCTCCCTGAAAATGGGCGTGTCGAGAGACAAGGAGGGGTGGAGGTAGAGTTGTGCTTTTGTTCACGCCTCCACCTGCAACAACCTAAAACAAATTAAACCTCTAGCCAACAACATACACCAAGCAACAACAAAGAATAAACATGTAGATGTATTTATCTATTCCACCCATTCCATCCAAAACCAAAGGCCTAAAACAATGAAAATGAAAATAAAAATAAAACCGCTTGTCAGGAGTGAAATGCAGCACTTCCATATAAGGTATGCACTTCTCATCTCTGCAGGGGATTGGCTCTGCTTGAACCACCTGTGTGACATCACACATGAGCAGACATGTCACACATGAGCGTTTGCACAAATAAGAAAATTAAGGTGTAATCCACCAGTTCAACCCATAGAACTACCGTAAACACATTTTTAGACCAAATATTGCCAATTTACACAGATATGCACAATGATGTGAGAATAAACACAGCCATAGTGCTAGATGACATTTTAAACACATTCTATGGAGTTTATCAGTTAAAAAAAGTTAATTTTGGGTTTAGTTCCTCTTTAAGGAGAAAGAAGCCAGGAAACAAAAAGTCAAATGGTTAAAGTCAATGATGGAAGGAACAGTGGAAAGGAAAACTACGGGAGAAAAGATGGATGTTATTCCAAGTGAATTATTAAGGAAAGGGGAATAAAAGTTACGAAGTGTAGAAACTGGCACCTGTAAATGATTTAGTTTTAATAATTCCATGCAGGTTGACAGAAGTGACTAAAGTTAGTTTGCTTGCTTGGCTCAGTGTGATTTTGTGTTCTGAAGGTTTCATGATGCCAGGTCATGTTCTGAGTCGATCACTAGATTAAATTCACTGCTGCTTCTGCTTATTCAAATGTTCAGTGAGTAAAGACATGTTGTGTTATAAATAAAACTAAATAAAAAGTTAACAAAATAAAAGTCAAGTTTTCTATTTAATAATAATAATAATGATAATGATAATAATAATAATCATTTTATTTAAAAGCGTCTTTCAGGACACCCAAGGACACTTAACAAACCAATACTGTACAGTGTAATACAGATCAAACATTATCAGTGACAAATTGAAATATAAAATACATAAAGATTATAAAATGCAAAATAATAGAAATACATTTAGTAAAGTTAATGATAAGCTAGTCTAAAGAGATGTGTTTTCAGGGCTGTCTTGAACAGAGAAAGGGAGGTGGTGTTTCGAAGGTCTGGTGGTAGAGCGTTCCAGAGGTGAGGGGCAGAGCAGGTGAAGGCCCTGCTCCCCATGGTGGAGAGGCGGGCAGAGGGTACATGGAGATGTAGTGAAGAGGAGGATCTGAGAGAGCGTGATGGGATGGAGATTTGTAGGAGGTCAGATAGATAAGGAGGGGCAAGGTTGTGGATAGATTTGAACGTGAGAAGTAGAATTTTGAAGATGATGCGTGATTTAACCGGGAGCCAGTGGAGCTGCTGCAGGACAGGAGTGATGTGGTTATAGTAGGAGGAGCCAGTGGAGCTGCTGCAGGACAGGAGTGATGTGGTTATAGTAGGAGGTTTGAGTGATGACACGGGCAGCTGAGTTCTGGACCATCTGTAACTTGTGGAGAGATTTGTTGGGGAGGCCGTAGAGAAGGGAGTTGCAGTAGTCAATACGGGAAGTCACAAGACTGTGCACCAGGATGGCTGTGGAGCGGGGCGTGAGAGAAGGACGGAGACGGTTAATATTACGGAGGTGGAAATAGGCAGACCGAGTAATATTGTTGATGTGTGAAGTGAAGGAGAGAGTGGTGTCGAGGATGACACCGAGACTCTTGACCTGAGGGGAGGGGGATAGCAGAGAGTTGTTAAGGGGGACGAGAAGATGTTCTGATTTTGAAATAGAGTTTTTGGTACCAACAAGAATGATTTCTGTTTTGTTACTGTTTAGTTGAAGGAAATTGTTAGAAAACCAGTGATTTAGCTCATTGAGACAGTCGGTGAGGATGGAGGGTGGGTGGGTGGAGTTTGGTTTTGATGACAAGTAGAGCTGTGTGTCATCAGCATAACAGTGGAAATGGACGCCGTATTTGCGGAAGATGTGACCTAGAGGAAGGAGGTAAATGATGAAGAGGAGGGGTCCGAGGACAGAGCCTTGGGGGACACCCGTGGAGACAGGGGAAGACTGGGAACGGAAGGATTTAAGCTGAATGAATTGAGTGCGGTCAGAGAGATAGGAGTTGAACCAGTCTAACGGGGTACCTGAGATGCCAATGGAGGTTAGTCTGTTGAGGAGGATAGAATGACAGATGGTGTCGAAGGCAGAACTTAGATCAAGAAGAATGAGGATGGACAGAAGACCAGAGTCAGCAGCAAGAAGAAGGTTGTTAGTAATTTTTACTAGGGCTGTTTCGGTGCTATGGTGGGGGCGAAAACCAGATTGAAACTCTTCATAAATGTTGTTGTTGGACAGGTGAGAGTGAAGTTGACTAGCAACAGTTTTTTCAAGAATCTTGGAGATGAAGGGCAGATTGGAGATCGGACAAAGATTACTGAAGTTGGTGAAGTCAAGACCAGGGGCCTCATGTACAAAGACTTGCGTGGACTTCTTACTGAAAAGTGACGTACGGTCAAATCCAGAAAACGGCGTACGCACAAAAAAATCCAGATGTATCAAACTGTGCGTACGCCGGAATCCACGCACATTCCTTTTGTACATCACAATCAACGTGGAATTGAGCGCACATGAGAGAGTGGCCGACTCCGCCTTTGACACGCCTCCATATAAATATGCAAATTCATTTAAATATGCCCTGCACGAGAGGAATGTCGTCATTGCTCTATTGCAAATCATGTCGAAACGTGGAAAAAAGAGGAACTTCACGGACTGTGAACTGGAGACACTTCTGAGTGAGGTAGAGAGGCACGGAAAAAGGTTTTGTTTGGCACGCGTAGGCAAGCACTTTTAAACGAGAAGTTGACCACGCAGTAACAACATGCCTAGATAGGTCACTGGGTAGCGCGTCCGCCTTCCGTCCCGAACTTCATGAGTTCAATTCCCACATGATACAATGTTTTTTTTTCTATATTCATTCCAGATTTAAAGAACACAAGAAAACTATTTAGAAAAAACAACAAGAAATGAAACAATACATGAAATGAAAGGAAGCAGAGGATTTCTTGTGTTTTTAAAAAAAAATAGTTTTCTTGTGTTCTTTAAATCTGGAATGAATAAAAAAAAGAAAACGTTGTTTTCATTTAAATATACCCTGCAACAGAGGAACGTCGTCTTGTCCCATCATGCATCACGTTCTTCAACTGCTAAAACAGCTAAAAATGAACAAAAAACAAGAATTTAAGCTGTGCAAAACTATTCAGTCTTTCTGTTTTTTATATTTTTTGCAGGTTATATTCTAATTGCGTCCATGTGGATGTAATAATTGTTAATCATGTGTGTTTGGTGTGAACAATGATGATTTTCACATCATGAACAGTTTCTCAGAATCACCTCTAGGTGTCGCCAATGGAACCAAAACCACAGAAACGTGCGTACGCCAGCCCTGGAGCTGGCGTGGGGCTGCACACATTTCCACGTTAAGTTCTGTTTTGATACATACGGAGTTTTGCGTGGATAATGGCGTACGCACGGTTTTTGTGCGTACGCACCGTTGATACATGAGGCCCCTGGTTTCTTGATGATGGGGGTGATGGCAGCAGATTTGAAGGCTGTGGGGACAATGCCAGAGGTTAGGGAGGAGTGGGTGATATTAGTGATGATAGGGAGCAGAGACGGGAGACAGGATTTAACAAGAACTGTGGGAAATGGGTCAAGTTGACAGGATGAGGCCTTGGACTTGCTGATAATGTCAGTAATGTCATGGAGAGGATTCATGTTCTCTCTTGGACACTGAGTACACTGGTACTGAGTTACAATAAACAATATATTTATATATAGTACTCATAAGGATGTATAGGAAGTAAGAATGTTTGAGGAGGAAACAAAAAGGAACCATTTTGGCTAAATGAAGCAGCTGATTTTTAGGAGACATCTTTGTTGAACTCCTCACAGTGTCCATGCTTTTTGTTGTCACGTGTGTAGAATGAACCCTGAGCAAGAACTAACTGGAAACATTTTCCATCTAGATTTGTGATGCCTGGTATCGCCCTCTTTATGAGACATGTTCTACATCTGTTGAAGATATTTAAACCTAAAATTATACACATACTATTTTCTTTCTGTTAGCAAAATAATAGCCACAGAAATAGTTTATTTCAAAGGATTTGTACATAAAATGTAGTTTTACATTAATATTAGTTGTGAGCTGAAGAGACTAGCTCGTTGCTCACAGCTGGTGAACTGTTTCCTCTGGGACTCAGACATATGGTGCGCCGCGCTCCACCATCAAGGTGTGTTTTGTGTGGAGGGAACCACAGAACGTAAGCGTTGGTTGTAAAGTCGTGTTCGTGTTGTGTCTCGGAGCTGACTGTGACGTGTGTGTTCTGGTTGGTGTAGGCGAGTGTGCTGAAACAAGGAGAGCAATGTGGCTGAAGGGCCCTGAGCCGCCTGTTGCATCATTTCCTGTGCAGCCACTTTGTGGCCTGGCTGCTTCTGCTTCTTCCCACTGAGCCACCTGAATGAAGCCTTTTCACAAGCTCACGTTACTCTGCTCATTTGAATATCCATCAGTAGTCTAAACATTTGTCCTTTAAAGATCAACTGTGCAGGTAAAACTGTGAAGTTCTACACCCGTGGGTGCTGTGAGACTGAAGCCTGTTTCCTCTGTTCATGTCATCCCTCCCACACGTCTCAGCTGCCAGATGGTCGTGTGATCAAGGTGGGAGGAGAGCGCTTCGAAGCCCCCGAGGCTCTGTTCCAGCCCCACCTCATCAACGTGGAGGGTGTGGGAGTGGCTGAGCTCCTCTTCAACACCATCCAGGCCGCTGACATCGACACCAGGTGAGAACCAACGTGTGTGTGTGGCTGTGTCTCAATTCAGGGGCTGCGTCCTCATGAGGACCCAGCCTAGCTGGGCCGAGTAGGCCACGCACTCACAAGACCGGGTGGGCTGAGCCAAACTGCTGAAATGGGACGGTCTAGCCTTCAGGTTTGCCGGCATTGAAGTGGGTGGGGCGTTCTCTTGAAGTGGGTGGGAAGTTCTTGTGTGCCGCTTGGTGTGTGTGGAAAGAGAAGGGACGCCGCTAAAATATATTAGTTAGCTGAATACATGTATATATATTAGTGTTTCTGAGTTTACTGTTTGTTAAGAACTGATTACAAATCAGCTTATAAGGGGCGATCTGTTAAAACCCAGAGTGGACCTCTGAAAAGCAAGTTGTCCAGTAGCTCAGTTGGTTAATCAACCTGCGATTGGTGCAGAGATACTTTTCTCGAAGCTGGTTTGAATCTCACTCGGTACGGTTAAAACTTATTTTACGTTTGTCTTTTATTGGATAAAAAAATGAGGACTGAGATTAAAAGGAAGGAGTTTGTGAAACTCCTTCTTTTTTTTATCCAATAAAAGACAAACGTAAAATAAGTTTTAACCGTACCGAGTGAGATTCGAACCAGCTTCGAGAAAAGTATCTCTGCACCAATCGCAGGTTGATTTACCAACTGAGCTAATGGACAACTTGCGTTTCGGAGGTCCACTCTGGGTTTTAAAAGATTGCCCCTCAGAAAATCCTTGCTACGCACGTGTAAAATAATCTGATTTGTAATCAGTTCTTCAAAAACAGTAAACTCAGAAACACTAATATACTGTATATTCAGCTAACACATTTTTTTTTGTCGTTTCTGTAGTTAAATTTTAATGAGATATATTCGAGCTGAGGTTGTTTGAGATGACTAAATAAAGGTTGAATGAATATTCGCGCTGAGGTTGTTGTTAAAACGAGCTGATGACTCAACAACACGCAGCAGCCCCGACCCTGCACGCAGAAAGTCCCCCCCCCCCCGCGAAATCTCTGCTGGCGCTATGAATTCTGGGATAGCCTCCGTCTTGAAGGTTCCACGAATGCATCCTTCGATTTCGGCAGGAAGTAGGCCGCATTCCTCGGCCGCATGAGGAGGAGTCTTCGAATTGGGACAGTCCTCCGCGCGGGGCAATGACGTATGCGGCCGACAAATGCGCACTCATGAGGACGCAGCCCCTGAAATGAGACACAGCCTATATGTGTGTGTGTCCAGCATACACTGTGCTATCAAAGCTAAGACTGAAACACTGTTAGAGCTGCTGCTGTAACAGACCAAACATAAAACTGCAGAGCGCTCATTGAAAGGAATGGGGCCATATTACATATTAATAAAACTTATTACCCAAAGTTCTTTCAAGAAAATCAGTCAATTGAAAAAGGAGGTTTGGACACTGTGCTTAGTCAAAATGCGTCACTTGTTTCACTCGTGGATGATGTGGTGTGGTGCTCCCTGCAGGCCTGAGTTCTACAAACACATCGTGCTGTCCGGAGGCTCCACCATGTATCCAGGTCTGCCGTCTCGCCTGGAGAGGGAACTCAAGCAGCTGTACCTGGAGCGCGTGCTCAAAGGAGACGTGGACAAGCTCTCGGTGAGGAAACAGCCTCACACCTCTTTGTGTATGTGTGTGTGTGTGTGTGTGTGTGTGTGACAAGTGTCAAGAAAGTGGTTGAGCTGGGACTGATGAGGTTTTAAAAACAAGATTCTAAATTGAAGGGAACCCTCAGATTTGCAGCTCATACAACCACTCAGCTGGTGTGAGTTGAACATTTCTGCTGAGCCTCAGGTATTGTTTCAATTAGTCTGGGTGGAGTTTCTTACATGTCAGAGGTGTGTGCAAGGTACAAATACTGCAGTGTGTGTGCAAGGTACAAATACTGCAGTGTGTGCAAGGTACAAATACTGCAGTGTGTGCAAGGTACAAATACTGCAGTGTGTGCAAGGTACAAATACTGCAGTGTGTGCAAGGTACAAATACTGCAGTGTGTGTGCAAGGTACAAATACTGCAGTGTGTGCAAGGTACAAATACAAGTACAAATCGGGCGGCCGTGGTGTAGTGGTAATGGCAGTCGTCCCCCGATCGGAAGGTTGGCGGTTCGAATCCCGGTTCCCCACACCATGTGTCGTTGTGTCCTTGGGCAAGACACTTAACCCCGAGTTGCTCCCGGTAGGACTGGAAAGCACCTTGCATGGTAGTCTGCCGCTACCGGTTTATGAATGTGTGTAGCACTTTGAGATTTTCACTAATGAAAAGTGCGTTATAAATTGAGTTCATTATTATTATTATAAATACTGCAGTGTGTGCAAGGTACAAATACTGAAGTGTATTTTAGACACTTTACAGAATTTACTTTTAGTAAATTAAATAAGCCTTGAAATTAGTTTTATTGTCTATGTCTAAAACAACTGTTAGTTCAGATCAGTTTTTGGTTTGTACTTACTGGATGTAGTGTCGCCAGCGGACCACCAGGTGGTGCAAGAGGGTAAAATACATCTGTGAAGCAGAAGAGCAAAATAACAGAAGGATCATTTCAGTCTTGAAAATGATGTATCTCAAAGTAACAGATGCTCAGGGCTTTTTGTAAACATCATTTTGTCGGTGGTATTTCAGTTTTCTGTGCTCAACTGCACTCAGCAGCAACTTGCTTATCTCACAGAATGATCATCAAAAATCATACAATCAAGCATAAATATGATACATTGAGTTGTAAAAAACAACAAAAAAACTACACTATTATAAAGTTTTGTATACCTGAATCTTAACAAAAAAAATCTGACTGTTCCATGGTTCTAAAATGATGTAAATGAGCACATGTCATGTTGCAGCATGTCTTTAACAAAAATGGAAGCAAAATGCAGAAGTAGTGCGTGGGAACATGTAGAAGTAATGTACAAGTACACTGTTAGGGCTAAGTATCAATCAGTGGATTTGCACCTCACAAATAGAAAAGTAGTAAAAGTAGTTGTTTTGTCATCTTGTTACGCTGTAGCATACAGCTTTGTGTTTGCACGACACCAAGGTGGAAGGACGTCAGCAATGATCTTTGAGAAATTATTGTTGCCGTCTTAAGAATTATAGAGCCATTTCCAAACTACTGCGTCATTCTGCATTTGGAAATGTTGAATTTCCACAAAATTGAGAGCTGTGTAGGAGGGAGCTGTGCCCATATGAACGAAATGTTGTAAAAAGGAGTGGGCCAGAACTACAGGTAGTCCCCGACTTACGAGCGCTCTGACCTACGAGGTTCCGGACTTACGAGCTGGCGAATTTTTGGAAAAAACGCAAAAAATACAGAATTTTTCTGTGTTTTTTCACCACAGTTCGTTAGCTAAACATGTGGACACACGTTTCCGATCATTTTTATGCACTCGTAAGCAGTTTTTCGATGAAAAACGAGTGTTTGTAGTCGCGCTAGCAAAACCGTTCCAACTTACGAGCGAAATTCCGGACTTACGAGACACGTGGCGGCCGTTCCAAGTTACGAATTTTCGCTTTACGAGCAACTCGTTGTAACGGAACTCGCTCGTAAGTCGGGGACTACCTGTACTCCACAGAAATTTGAGAGAGCAGCTTTAGCTGCGAACGTTGAAGTGAACTCTGTTTATCCACTGCTTCTGCATTTCATTTAGTTTCATGGTACATCCAGACCGAACGCGATTTCAACGGCAAAAAAGCTCAACACGCACGCAAGTGGACGCACTTTGTGTCCAGACCAAAAAGCCAGAAGCGAAACTACCCAGAAAACTGCTGCGCAGGGTTGCCAGATAAAAATTAATTAATCATCTAGTACTGTTGCTTATTTTTTATTTTTTTTTACCCAAACTGTCATATTTGCTGCGTGAGGGTCTGATAAGATTAATAATGTGTTGAGTTTAGTGAACATTTGCACTGAAAAGGGGTAAAAATAAATAAATAAAAAAATAAAATTCATGTTTATCTGGCAACCCTGCTGCTGCGGGGGTGTGGGGGAGGAGCTTACCGGTGTACCGAGTCGTCAATGCACTCCGCGAGGTGAGGAGCTCTTTATTTCTGTCTCTGTGGAGCAGACTTGACTGGTTGTGAAGGAATTGTCGCGAACACACAGCTACAATGAGTTTCTCTTCCATATTCCATGACTCCGCGGGTTTTTTCTGTGTTCCACAAACAATACGTCACATGCGCAATGGTTTCCGCGTCACTGGTTTCCGCGTCACATAGGGACTCTCCCCCTGACCCCCTCTCTTCTCCCCCGACTCTCCCTGATTGGTTGACACACCAACCAATCGGGTAGAGTTTGAGCGGCGTTTGAAAGTTGAACGGCGAAATCTTCAGCATGTTGGAGGCGTGCTTTGGAGGTTGACGCGGGTTCACGTGCACGGAAATCGCTCTCCAGCACGCTCAACACGCACGCGACGTGACGCAAGACGCCAGGAGGCGCCTGGAGGTGCGTCCACCATAGACTTTGCATGTAAACTGGACGTTCCTGCAGTA
Organism: Garcialebias charrua; assembly: GCA_038048925.1. Lineage (NCBI taxonomy): Eukaryota > Metazoa > Chordata > Actinopteri > Cyprinodontiformes > Rivulidae > Garcialebias > Garcialebias charrua. The sequence continues at coordinate 13,632 of JBBPBX010018922.1, forward strand.
GAAAACGCATTCGGTCTGGATTCACCATCAGTTCAATGTCCTCTTCAACGCATCATGCTCATGTTCATCCATGGACATGCTTTTAAAACCTGTTGGAACCAGAAATGTTCTTGTGGGATTCTGTCCTGATCATGTCAATTATAAGAAGTAACTTTACACCTTGTTTTATCTCAAATACCTACAGTACTTTCATTTTGTGTGTTCCAGAAAGGCAGGTGAGCTATTATTAAATGTACGCAGCATTTCCCACCCCTAAACGTGTTTAAAGACATCACGGCGTTCGTGGCTTGAACCTTCAGCTGTTTGTGTTTATCGTGGACTCTTTAGTGCAACAAACAGCAGCTTTATCCTTCACCCTATTTGGTGAAAATATGAGCATCTGGACACAACTGGCTCCACAGACATGAGGTTTTATGAACACACACTTTGAGATTTCAGTCTTGTCCAACCTGGTGCACATGACTAAGATGACAAGAATTTGACTGCCACAGGCTCAGTGCATTAAAACATTTTAGACATAAAACTGATTTGAAACCTGATTAGCTTCACGTTTCAGTGTCTTCCAGCTGAATCTTTTGGTCTTCTGACATGAAGCTGGTTGTTTTGGTTCAGTCTGGCAACTGTCGCCTGCGTCTTCAGATGTAGCATTATTTTTTATGTTCAATACACAACATTGACGAGGAAGTTTTTAACGCTGAACTATTATAGCGACCAAACAGCATTCCAAGTAAAGGTCATTACATGTATTATTAAAATCTGCAGCATTTTGCATTGAAATAATATTTTCTTACTCCATAATAACTTTAAAAAGCAACACCACTTTGTATAAATGCTGTGTGTAGATGTTGTGCACACCGTGTGTCACAAAGAAACAGTGTCAGAGTGATGTCATCGCTCTACTGTGGTTCAGCTCCTCCTGTTAAGTAGCTAATAATACAGTTAAAAACTTTCAAAACAGACAATGTGTTCCAGTGCTTTCAACAGAAAATGGTAAATGGTTAATGTCACTTATCATAGTCAATATTTCCTGTAGTTTTCAAACTTAGTTCAATTAATCTAAAAAAGCTAAGTCTGGTCCTCTGGACATTCAAAAAAACAAAACAAAAGTTTAATTAAGTTCCTCAAAATTTGGATTTTCAACATTGAACATGCATCAGGAACGTCTTAACAAATGAGGTTACGTGACAAATGGAAGAAATGGGGTAAAAAGATAAATAATATGGTAAAAAGATACAAACCGGATTCCAAAAAAGTTGGGACACTAAACAAATTGTGAATAAAAACTGAATGCAATGATGTGGAGGTGCCAACATCTAATATTTTATTCAGAATAGAACACAAATCACAGATCAAAAGTTTAAACTGAGAGAATGTATCATTTTAAGGGAAAAATATGTTGTTTCAAAATTTCATGGCGTCAACAAATCCCAAAAAAGTTGGGACAAGTCCATTTTTACCACTGTGTGGCATCCCCCCTTCTTCTTACAACACTCAACAGACGTCTGGGGACAGAGGAGACCAGTTTCTCAAGTTTAGAAATAGGAATGCTCTACATTCATGTCTAATACAGGCCTCTAACTGTTCAATCGTCTTGGGCCTTCTTTGTTGCACCTTCCTCTTTATGATGCACCAAATGTTCTCTATAGGTGAAAGATCTGGACTGCAGGCTGGACATTTCAGTACCGGATCCTTCTCCTACGTAGCCATGATGTTGTGATTGCTGCAGAATGTGGTCTGGCATTATCTTGTTGAAAAATGCAGGGTCTTCCCTGAAAGAGATGACGTCTAGATGGAGCATATGTTGTTCTAGAACCTGAACATAGTTCTCTGCATTAATGGTGCCTTTCCAGACATGCAAGCTGCCCATGCCACAAGCGCTCATGCAACCCCATACCATCAGTGATGCAGGCTTCTGAACGGAGCGTTGATAACAACTTGGGCTATCCTTGTCCTCTCTGGTCCGGATGACATGGCGTCCCAGTGTTCCATAAAGAACTTCAAATCGTGACTCATCTGACACAGAACAGTCTTCCATTTTGCCACACTCCATTTTAAATGACCCCTGGCCCAGTGCAAACGTCTGAGCTTGTGGAGCTTGCTTAGAAATGGCTTCCTCTTTGCACTGTAGAGTTTCAGCTGGCAACGGCAGATGGCACGGTGGATTGTGTTCACTGACAATGCTTTCTGGAAGTATTCCTGAGCCCATTCTGTTATTTCCTTGACAGTGGCATTCCTGTTTGAGGTGCAGTGACGTTTAAGGGCCCGGAGATCACGAGCATCCAGTAGAGTTTTACGGCCTTGACCCTTACGCACAGCGATTGTTCCAGATTCTCTGAATCTTTTGATGATGTTATGCACGGTTGATGATGATAACTTAAAAGTCTTTGCTATTTTACGCTGGGTAACACCATTCTGGTATTGCTGCACTATCTTTCTGTGCAACAATGGTGGAATTGGTGATCCTCTTACCATCTTGGCTTCTGAGAGACACTGACACTCTGAGAAGCTCTTTTTA